>JAQIXO010000039.1:0-60485 GCA_034700305.1 Protaphorura armata
GTTTCACTACTCATTTCTTTCGACGGTCAGTGTGGGAGGTCTTTCGCATACTGCCTGAGCTTGTCTCAGTTTATTTAGAATAAATTTTAAGCATAATTATGTCTTGAGATTTTTAAGTGCCAAGTAGAAAATGGGACGGCAAGATATGGCAAGCTTCGTAAGTTTACTATCTTGAGTTTTATCCTGAAAAATGTATTCGATTTGCAAATGCAACCCAGCCAACGTTAAAACTTGGCCTGAGATTTCAAAATTCTGGTCACATTGCAATCAGCAAATCATTCCTTTGTGAATTATCTCACGCTAGATAGATATTAATGACTCTAAATGAAAAGTCGATAGACCGAGTAGATTTCCTACGTTTCCATTTTCTAAGCTGTTTCGTTCATAATGTTCGCGCACGTAAACCCTTGTCAATCTAATGAGAATAGAATTTTTGTACAAGAGTTAAGGCTTAGCAAGAGTCAACCTATAAAAATTGGTATGCTGAACAGAGTCCGGTCACAATTAGAAAAATTGGACTTACGATACTGAATATTTTAGTTGAATTAGTGGGGTACATTTTTAATGGGCATATATGAAATTTGTAGTTTCTAGTACAAGCGCTTGCATTCGCATAACATAATGACACATGAATAAGTAGACGGTTGTATTTCGTCTTCCTTGAGTGACTGACACAGGAAAACTTGCATACGTAATAGAATTAGAATTCGAACAAAAGGCTCTTGCGAAAAATCCATGAATAGTCGCAGTTGTCCTTAGCTCACAGTATAAACTTAAAAAGTATAGTTGAGTTTAACTACTCTAGAACTCACGCCATAAACCTCAAGCTGCCTGAAGTACAGTACAGCTGTACGTTTAGTTTATTTTGCATTTTGCATATGGTATGGTAGTGGTAGTGCAGTGGATAGAAACCCGTCACCCTAATGAATCGACATCGCGATCTCATCATGATAACAAAAGACAATGGGTCGCGTTATGTGGAGTTTCAGTTTTAAACTCAACCCATAGTCTCTTCTTCATGCATGCAAATGTCAGGCGACTGACTAGTAGACCAGTATTTCTTTTTACCATTACCATTTCTACTCGCGTTTATTTTCTTTAACCCAACTTCAGTAAAAACTTTTTGTCTCTTAATGTTCCATAGATTTTAGTTCCCCTCAAAATGAGCCTTTTCTGTACTTTGTACTTATCATTTCATTCAAAGGGGAAAATTCACGTTATACGTTCATTTGAGGACCTGGGGGATCTCATGCCTTTCTTCAATGCTAGAAAAAATTTCATTGTCCTTCCCAGCAGTTCTATTCCTCAACTCTCTCCCCTAAATTTTTAAGAATTTTTACAGTTGAACTGTTTAGTCCAAGATTTCACAAAGGACAGTTGTCAACAAAAATAAGTGGACAACATGTAATGATGGGCATCATTCATGGTTTTATTGATCGAACTCAACCGGAAATCAAAATTCAACACGAAGCCCTAAGGGAAAACCTAAAAAATGAATTGACGACTTTGAAAGAAACGTCCTACCCGTCGTACGCGTACCCACCTACCCACCCAATCGATTTATTTATTGAAAGGTCGAAGGCTTATTCGTATACAATGTTAGACGACACTACGACACCCTAAATTGAAGTATTTATGACTGTGGCCTTATCCCAAGATTTTCATTACTTTGTGTGATCATAAAGTGAACCTGCCCCTGCCGACCTTGGCTTATCTTTTGAACATTTTAGGAATAGGAACCAGAGAATTGAGTGAAGTGAAGAAATTGTACATAAATGCCAAAATATAATCCTTAGCTCATGAACCATGCTAATGGAACCCATTTGAACTCCCGGAGCATTTGACAGTTTGAATTTTAGGATTTAGATTTTAGAAATTAAGGACAGTCCAGTAGATTTATTTTGTTCATTGTAAATCCCATGCATCCGTTCAGTTCTCCACGGCTGGGTTTCTAACCAATACATTTCATGCTTCACAAATGTATACTGAAAAGGGTATGCCGTTTAGTAGTCTAGCCGTCTAAACCAGCCGCATGCAGCCCAAGGAAATGACATACCGTTTGGCTAAGGTACTGACATGAAAGAAAGAAAGAGAAGAAAGCAAAGGCAAGGCAAAGTATGAGCAGCACAATGCACATTACATGTTTGGTAAGGATCCAGGCGGTAAGGCTCAGAGCAAACAAAAAAAATAGCAAAAGCAGCTGGAATTTAGTACTTCAATTGCATTTTTCTTCGTCTTCTTATTTTATGGGAATATGAACCCTAAGGAGAAGAAAGAGAATGCAGACGTAGACGTGTAGTGTAGGTGTAACCTGGGGCTTACATTACTGCATCATACACTAGGAATTTGACCCGGGATAAGCTGGTACGACATGACACTACACTACACCGTCATTCGTAATCATAACCACTCACACTCACAAAATCTCAATAGACCATACAGTTAGTTTTAGATTTAATGTTTGGTTCTGTGACATTGGCATTTAGGAACCAAATGGGACACAAAGATACAACATGTGTTAGCCCGTCCCGTCCATATGACTTCATCCTGGACAGTGTAGTGTAGGGCAGTGGTTGAACAAGAACACCACAAGTGTTTTTTGAAAAGTACAAGGAAAATGTCAAGAAATTATGAAATGAGCTCAGCTGGCATTGTATGTAAGGAAGGAGGGTTGAAATATGAAATGTGAGCCATGAGATAATAATATGATCACACAACCACACTACTGCTGGGGCAGGGACTATTTGCTCTCATTTTTCTTCAAATACATCTATAGTACACCCGTACCACTGCACTGGTACACCACATCTAATGATCCATGTTCTTGGGTAAGACTAATGAACTACTGCATGGTTCTAAAAATCCTTAATCATGTGGTCACACTACGACTACACGGTAAAAGGAGTTTGTTAGTGCATGGGTCATATATGAATTATGAATGTTTATCAATGATAAAGTACAATTCTTTCCGGACTGGACTGGTTGGTGGAAAATATTTTCAAAAAGAAAATGAACAATCCTTCAGAATGACTAATCAAACCCGGAGATTAATCAAAAGAAAAGTTAGATTTCTTGGAAGGAACGAACGCCGCATGAGTGACCTGGAACGGAAGTTGACACGTCAAGCAAGCCAGCGAAGAAATTGAAGTAATAGTGAATGAAATGAAAAGTTGTGAAATCCATGTGGGCCTGCTTGCTGCTGAGTCGGAGAAAGTCAGGAGAAAGTATCGATCTTTCACTGATTTCAGTCTAAAATAGACTTTTCTCTCCTCCTTTCAAAAGCACTTGTCGCTACTAGAATTTGGTTCTTTGTATGAAATGAACTGTAAAAGTAAATACTGTACAGTATTTTCAAAATAAAAATGGAGAAACTAATTAATAATTGAGCCGATCGAGTTCGTTAGGTTCCAACCTGAAACTTGACGAAAAAAAAACGCAACTCTGCGATACAAACTCGGATCGCATTTCATTTCAAAGAACGTCTGGCTCGCATCTCCTGTACTATTCATTACATTAACTGAAATTCGACAAGCTGCCGGTGCGGATGAAAGTTCCCCCAAAAAAATGATAATCGATTCAGAAAAACGAAGAGTCAGATTAACATATTTTTGATGCACCCGGGTGTTCATGTGTACGAACGGATGGACGACGGTAATGTAATCCGGGCTCACACTTTTGTATTGTATTGTGCAACGAGGGTCATTCGAGGGTCTGCATAGCATTCAAGAGTAAAGTGCAGTGTCAGTCCGGTAAGGCATTGTATTATCTCATTAGTCAATCTGTTATGCACATGCACAGCCACAGCCACACAGCGCCAAGTGCATTCTGACTGGCAGATGCGTTTATGATTGTAAATCTGATGTTGAAACCATGGAAGGATGGACTAACATTTTCCCTTGTTTATTTTCCTAATCTCTCACACAAGACATAACCTCGGATAAGAGGAAGACATACATAAACTAACTAACTATGTTCAAATAATATTCCCATTCCTTATTGCATTTCCTCAAGTTGACTATCCGGTTATAAATGTAATGTAACTCCGAGACACACGGCTCAAGCTCAACAATGAAATCACGCCAACTAGTAAAAGAAAATCCCACACCATGCAATGCAACCAAAAAGCATAGCAATCAGAATAATTTTGAAATCTAAGTACAATACACACAATTTATGCTCGTCAACTCGTACTCAACTCACTCAGTCAGACTTATGGCCCTTATCTTTATTTTTTCTTCTTTGCCTTTCTTTCCATTCGAGCTCAGGCAGACTAGAAAACCAGGTATATTCTTAAGACGATGGGTGGGTAGAAAAATCCATGTAAATCCATGAATACATAATACACTTCATTGTTGCCCTGCATGACCACTATGTGTGTGTACAATGCAATGGTACTTTTTGGTTTGTTGCCGAGAAAGCCCAAAAAGATTTTTAAAGTGTGAGGTGTAGTATGTGGAAGGATTTTGAGTGTGAGATATTCAGACCTTGTCTGTCTTGTCTGCCTGATTCCATTCCAAGACATGCCATCAAGTCCAACAACAAGGAGAACCCGCACTGGCATTATATTCTAGCTACCCAGTCATCATTTTGAGCAAAGGAGTCTCCTCAAAGAATTCCAAACCAACTCGGAAGACATCAACAATTGCTTGCAAAGCCAAGGGAATGCAACAGAATGAGCTCAGTCAGCTCGGATGAATCTCTTAAAATCCAACAAGGTAGCCATTGAACGTGATTATCTGAAGCTACTTTTTAAACTCGCCAGAAATATTCGTACAGGTACTCGGCTTCTCCCCCAAGAAAAGTTTCTTAAAACACAAGTTTTGAAAAATAAAGGTATCCGTTAGAGTAGTCACCTTGTAAAACTACCTTTGGAGATTTTGGATGGATGCATTGTAGCATTGCCTGCATGGCATGGCATGGCATGGATGTGATGTACATAGTCTGTTCAGTCAGTCTTGAAGAAAAGAGTTTCTTCACAATTCTTTTAACAGTTCATGCCCATGAAACCTTCTAAAAAAGAGTCCCCAGGGCTCCTACCTTTTTCTATAATATCTTAGCCCGGTTCCTCTCCATCCTTTTTATTCTTCTTAGACGGCAAGCTCCCTTTAAACATTACAAGGCAAGGGAAGTTGATATCTTCAACCTAATTTTCTAGTCCATGCTATATAAATTTCTGGAAAAAATAAGGGAATGGCAAATGTAATGTAATATAAGAATATCAGGACTGAGGACGTAAATGTTTGAGACACCGAAGAACTAATACCGTGGAGCTTGGGTCTGACTCGTGAATGCAAAGTAGTTAAGCAAGCGGTAAAGCAGGAAAAACTTTTTACTACTTTGCTATGTCTTTTATAACTCAACATAGCTATTGCCTTGCGACTACGACTGCCTGCCTGCATTTGCCTCTTGACTTCTCAGAAAGAAGATGCATTTTTCATTGGCAAAATAGTTCAAGAAGTTGAGAGAAGCCGATGAAGAGAAGTGAAGGAAACCAAGTACCGAACCGAGTCAAGTTGAGTCATCGTGCCAAAATATAAGGAATTCATTGATGGTAGTTTGGAAGTAATGGCAAAGCATGCAAGATCTTCAAAGTGCCACACTGTCGATCTTCTGAACTGATTCTTTTAGGCGTTTTTTTCTTTGTTTTCAAACCTCAAATCAGTGAAAAATGTGTGAACAGAAGAACAGGCAGGAAGTACGGAGTGCACGAGACAAGGATTGAATACAATAGAATCCAATGTCTCCGTAATGGATTGAAAATCCAACGTATAGTTTCGTTTCGGGGGATGCATACATCCGATACGCGTGTAGCCAAGAGATTCCCAGGTTTAAAATTATACAGGGTAACTCCACCCATTTCACAAATAAAATGAAAAGTCACAGTTCCTGCATTATTTGTAAAAAAAACTAATTTCCGATGTGTGTACGCCTAAGTACTTTTCCAACATACCGAACACCTCCAGAAATAAAATTGAGGGAAAGTCGGGCCGTAAAGCGCGTGCACCATGCAATCAAGACTCATATTTACAAGGGAAGCTTTCACGAGGCGCGACCAGCCCTCGCTCTCAGTTTTTTAGAGGATTTTACATGTCGTCTTTTCTCATCTGTCATTCGTATTTCGTATCAAGCCAAGTCATAAACCCTTTACAGCCTAGGCACGGCGACAAGAAAAGACACGACCAATGCTAATGCAGTAGAGTGTCTGGATGAAAAAGCGCACTATGTAGACACCATGACTGCCTGCCTAGCCTGACTACACCGACTCTTTTCTTCACTCTTCACAAGTGCTAAATAATTTCGTCGTCAAATCGAAGGCTTTACCCTGCCTACTTACGTTATACTACAACTATACCATGAAAGGGAAGAAGAAGAAAAAAAACTGAAAATGTAGGCGTGGTTCAACCCTCGTCTCTCTCTCGAGCACTTCTACGTTAGTTTTGTACACGAAACTCCATGCACTTAATTGTTTCCATTTAAACCCCCTTCGGTAATTCCTGTCCTGTCCGACCCTATCCTGCTCAGTGCTCTGCTGCTCTTTCCAGAAATCGTGAGAGGAAAATTAAGGGCGGATTTCAAGTCTTGTGGTAATTTCTTGTGTAAAATAATTCAAAAGGGCAAGTGGAGTTGGAGTTGCTCCTGATTTACTTTACTTGTCTGTCTACCACGTCTACCTGCTTGAGCTTTGCTTTATGTAATGCACTGCACTTTCACTTCTCATATATCAGTCAGACACAAATCTTCTCTTACATATTAAATGCCCTGCTTGTCTTCTCGTGGTCACAATCATCTTTTTTAGTATCGATTTTTTCAGAAAAACGGAAAAGCATGTTTGGTAGTCCAGCACACGTTTAGTGGTGAAAGTGTCAGGCAGCACATTACGTCTACATGCATATATAATTGGTTGAACCAAGAATTCTGCACGAAAAGCCTGAGTTTTCGGAGAATCCATGTTTCGTTCGTAGCCTAACGTAACTTCCATTAACTTAACCTAAAAAGTGAAACAAGGTTTTAGAATATGTACATGTACGTACAACGTAGAACAAGCAATTTCGATATTCTCTATTCTCTGACATTGGTCATGGTTAGTGATGACATGCACTTGGAAACCTTTCACCGTTGCCATTTCCACCTTCATGCAACCTACAACTAAAACTACACGTCCAAAGAACCATTGGGTTCTCGGAGAAAACATTGCATTTGCAATATACATGCACATTACATACACTGACACACTACACGAGGAGTGCTCAGAACATGATTGTGGTGAAAGTCCTTTCTCCACGTCTTTTTTTTACTCTCATCTCCTACCCTTTCCTAAAACGACCAATTCGTGGTGAAAAGTAGTCCGGAGTCCGGACAGTAGCCCGAGCTCCAATACCCAGCTGAGTTGAGTATTTTTATACACAATGTACGAATAAAGTATGAGTGATGCCTTGGTCGGTCGGTCGGAGCCATTGCCCATAGGCAAAAGGGTAAGTAATAGATGAACTTTTTTTCCATGGAACAAACTCCAAAGTGTGATCATGTTCCATGCTGGCTGTATGTAGTTGTGTTCCCTGGCTGGCTGGATCGTTGTATTCTATTCCATTCTCCTTTCCATCTTCATGCACTTGGTTTATGAAATAGTAGTGTGTCTAGAGAATACTTAATGAATGGATGTGGTAATGGCTCCAGGAGCCCCATATTGTTATAATATCAAAATGGGGTTTCCGTTCTTCTGTCGATCCTATGCCTTAGTACTTGTGACAAAAGTGTGAAACGTGCTTCAAGTTGAGTTTAGTTCAGATTCAGCTAACAGAGGAGGGAAAAGGCCCCCCTCTTTTCCCTTTAAATCAAGGAGAAATGGCAGAGGCAGAAGCAAAAGCAAAAGCAAGGAGCATTTCATCCATGACATACTAGCTGGCTGAGCTCAAACTTGCTCCCCAGTAAATCTTGTTGAATCAAAAAGGGGGAATTACGAAATAGGAGCAGCACCAGCACTAGTTGTACACTGTAGCACTGGCTGTAGACCTTGCATATCAGATGGATACAGATAGAATAGATCTCATGAACGAAACGAACGAACGGCTCTTTCGTTTGCTTTTCCTTCGATCTTTGTCTTTTCCCGAAACTCAAGTTTTTGAAGGTTTCATTCATTCCAATTCCATTCCATCCATCCATCCATCCTGTTATACGACTACTGCTTAATACTCAAATACTCCTTGCTGTATCAGTCAACCAAAGTAAAGTAAAGTAAAGTAAAGGATAAAACCCATCCAGCAACAAATGTCCTTTCAACTCACTCCATCCAACTCAACCTCGTTTCATTTAATTTGGTGACCATGTGGCGATATGAGAGAGAACTAGAGTTAGAGTTAGAGTAGTTGCCATTGCCATGCCATGACCAGACACTGACACTACGGTAACTGCTCACAACAGCAGTCACACAAGTGTCTGTCTGTCACACGCGGACAGGACAGGACGAGCTAGCTAGTTGAATCACTAACTTATTATCATCGATAAAGAGGAAAAAGGGAGTAATTTTTTTTTCGCAATTGCGCTGCACTCTGCCTACACTACTCCGTTTTCGATTTTTTTATGAACGGAATATAATGTTTAACAACGGAGGAAGGACTTGATCAAGATTAAATTCGTCCTTAGGTGCTTTACTGGTCTAAAGCGAAGCGGGGAGAGCGGCAAGTACAAAAAACTATATGACTGGTTCATCATCAAGTACCCTATTTCGCTGCCCTACCCTCTGTCATCTCATGTCCGTATAAAATGAACAGAATGGAATAGACGAATAGAGACGGTAATATTGTTTATACGGAGCCAATTCGACATTCGACGACGACGACTGCTTTTCCTACTACTACTACTACTTTAACAATGTCCAATCTAATGTGAATGCCTTCCCTGTACAGTTTTTACGCTCCTGACGCACATCATGTCATAAACTGGGAAACTGGTCTAGGGCTGGGTTGAATTGAGCTGAATCATGTTTGCTGGAGCATTGCATTTCCTATACTTTTTCCCACTGCCTGTGCCTGCCTGCCACTACCACCATGGCGCATTGAAGCTTTTCCTTCCAAACTTCCAATTCCAGGGTTTCAACAGCAGGGAAGACACCCAAGGGAAGTCAGAGAATTGGAAGAGATGAGCTTTCAGGCTCTTTTCTCCCTGTCGGCAGCGGGCATAGGGAAACATTAGACGACAGTCACGGATTGGCAACATTTATATACGAAACGAAGGAGTAGTAGTCCTTGTAGGAGTAGTAACAAGAACAGAGATGAGGTTTTTCTTGGGCTATGAGCTTTTTGTACAATACTTGCTTCAGTACTAGTACTACTTCGGTATGTTATGTAGTATGGATGAAATGGATGGATTCATTGGAGACGGGAAGCTGAGGAAGACTCGTTTTTGACTTTTTTTGGGTGTTGGCCATTCATCAATGTTGAATGGTGAAGAAGTAGAAGTAGAAGTAGCAAAAAGTATGCACTATGCACTATGTGTTCATTCTACAAAGTTACATAGGGCATGTTATGCCCAGGAAAGGAAGGCTTGAGTAGATAACAAGCCCAAACCCAGGCCAGGCCATGGTCTTATGTCATAGTCATAGTTTATATGAATGCAAGGTTTTTCCTCTGCCAAAGCCAAACCAAGGAAACTATGTATGTTCATTCGATGTTCGAGTATGCTGAATGTGTACGTAGGATGAAGAATGTATGTACTCATAATGGATATTTACTCAAAAATAATGAATTCAACGACTTGGGACATTAGGTTGTCATTTCCTTAACTAATATTAACTGATGGGACACAAGGAAACCCCAAAAAATCCTTACCGTCCTTCCTTCCTTGCTTACCTGCGTGCAGTCTATTTACTTATGCACGCGACAACCGACAACGACTTGGCCAATAAGTTTGGCCTTTACTTTACTAGTGAGGAAAAGTATTAAAAAAGAAAGTCAGGCGGCTAAGCTGATATGCCAATGCCATGCCATGCCATTGATTGGAGAGTTGAGTGCTTGGCATTATTACCATGAGGAGAAAGCATGCATAAGGATAAGGTTCAATTTATGAGTGAGTCAAAATAAAAGACAAACTTTAGGGTTTTGCCTCTTGCTTTAGCTTTGACTGGACTTTTTTGCGGACGATAGGGAACGGAAACGGAAGACCGGCCCATGCATACGTGTGTAGTCATAGACGGACAGGGAAATGAACTCTGGGTGAGCATTATTATTTATTTGTAACATTTCGTTGAAATGTGGACGTGAACGGCCATAGTGTAGTAATAGGAACTTGTACTTTGGAGTACGTAGCAAGCACTAGGAGCAATACAAACTCAAAATAGGAGTTGTACATTGAATAAATTATGATGAGAAACAGAAAGTAAGGAATATGTTGAGTTCCTATTCCGGTTCACGCTGAAAAAAAAGGGTCTCCTAAAGTATAGGCTTAAATGTCAAGGTGTGTACTCACTTTGCATTTACAATTACCTCCCTTTATTCTTCAAAATGCATATTTTTTTTTGCTTTTTACAAAATTCTAGGGTATGGGTCCTACATGGAGGAAAGTATATAGAGTAGGAACAGCATTCCTTTTTAGGAGACAAACGCAATACCGAGAAGCCTGAGAAAATTTCCTAGTAGTCAAAGTACATTCAGAACAGAACCGTAGCCGTAGCGTAGTATCGTCAAAATGAAAAGAACGATGTCATTTCTTTTTTGCTTTTCTTTTGTTTCCTGAGCTGAATTTTAGCTCTAGCTTTCCTGCCGTCGCGTCGTTGACGACTCTCAATCCCCCCTACTGTATATTGAAGATCCTATTTAATACATGGTAAGGGTATGGCCGGAGCCCAATGCCCAACCCTCAAACCTAGTATTACTTTTCTAACCGAAGAGAGGAATGAGAAAATGGATATCAGAAAACCGATATCAAGGCGTCGATTCTAGGATTTGTATGTGAAGGTCTGCCTAGCCCACCTTTCTTTCTTTCTTCCGTACGTCGTAGTCCTAGTCGTCGTCTCCATATTATTATTATTTTAAATGAAATCAGGGAAAAGGAAAACCTTGCTTGCCTTGGAATGGTCTGAAAAGGTACACAAAGAATAACTTAAGTAAGTTAAAGCGGAGCACCCAGAAATGAACGCTGTCCAAGAAAATGTACCATGTTAAGCCCTACAACCGTAACGTCACTACACAAAGGAACATTCATCATTTTTCTAACTCATACTTCATCCATCCATGTTTCCTTGCCTGTTTCACAATTAGAATTATGAGAATGCGTGGATGGCTCTACTGGCAAACACGGTACAAAAGGGCGAAAGGTCCTAAAATCTTAAGGTTGGTTCGAAATGAGTCAAAAGAAAATAATAAGACAGTCAAAGTGGTCAGGCATGACCAGAGAGAGCCCAGGGACTTAAAAGCTGTAAGTAATATCTGTAAGTATAAAAATCTTTTAAAATTTCATTACCTGAGGATGGGAGTTCTTGAGCTAGAAGGGATCGTCGGGGTTGACCTGTGAAGGGATGAGCCATTGGTGGGCTGACATCAGAATCATTTTCAGAACAAACGCCACTGTCAGACCCGGACCCTTTGTCTACTGGAATGGGTCCGCCCGGGTACATTGGGTCCTTAGGCAGTCTAGCCGTGTATAACCCTGTCGTGGTTGAAGCCGTGGATGGAATGAGCAAAGAACTTTGATGATTGTGTGGAAACGTTGATGCATAGTTGAGCCCATTACTACTCATCTTGGTCGTGCTCTGACCATTATTACCGTAGGTGAGGCCAAAAGTAGAAAACTGATTGTTGATGCTACCACCGCCGCCACCGAGGTATGAAGAATTGAGTAATGAGTTTGATGCGGAAGGTGTTATGGCAAGATTCAGGGGTTCAATTGGTATGATTGGAGGATTGTACATATTATGTTGCTGTTGCTGATGTTGTTGTTGCTGAAGTTGAAGAAGACTTTGTTGCTGTTGTTGTTGCTGTTGCTGTTGATTCATCATTCGGAGTCTTTTGTGACTGGCTGCTGCACTAGTCGTCGTGGACGTCGTGGTCGACATATTCCCGGCTCCAGTCGAATTCCCATTATTATGATTACTAAAACCAATCCCAGGAGTAGTCGTGGTTTTTGTTCCTGTACTATTATTCCCGAGGAAACTCATTCCGCTCATGCTTGAGGCTACATTGTTGGAGCCAAGCACATTATTACTAGGACTATTATTATTGTTGTTAGTTGGAGTGGCAGTCGTGGACTGGTGCTGAAAATAGGTGAGACGGTCCAGGGGGTGTTGCTGTAAATGCAATTGTTGTTGCTGTTGTTGCTGATGATGAGCTTTTTTACTGATAGTCGAGGATGTAATCCTTTTGCTAAGGACCCCATGATGCGTCCCTGACCCTTCACGTGACCCAGTCATATATTCATCACAGTTTCGGTATCCCCGGCTAGATGATATTTCATTGGCCCCAGTCCCATCTACAACCATTGGAGTTGAGGCAGTATTATTACTGCGAGATCTGGACGTGGAAGATGACGAGGAACCATTGTTCCCATAAGGTCGAAGATTTTTGAGATGTGCTGTTGCGGCAGCAGCAGCAGCAGAATTTGTTCCATGATGGCGTCCCGTTCCAATTGGATCCGGGAGTCCGCCGGTACCCTTTGTCAAGTAGTACAAGGTGGAATTTAAGTCGTTGGATAAAAGTCTTGAGGATGAGGACTCATGTCTGGAACTTCTGGATGATATTTGAGCTTGTGAAGAGCGAGAATTTTGTAGTTGCTGGTGACGATGGTGACTGGAAGAGGAAGAAGAGGACTGGCCGTGGCCACCCAGTTTAGACCGGAAATAGGCCGAGGGGTGTATTATAAGGAGTGGAGCACTTCCTGGTGGTGGGGCAACTTCTTTGGGTAACTCATATTCCACGCTTACGTCCACAGTCAATGGACGATAATAGTCCACCGGTTTACTTAACCCTTGATGATTGTTGAATCGCAACATAATTGTGCCTGGCAAAAGGTTCCCTTTATATTTCTCTTTTCACAGAAAACAATAAGGACGAGACGTCATCTTATTATTAGGTAATTCTACCACTGTCAGCCACCACACGAGTCAGCCGCAGAAATAGTAGTAATTACCAGTGGGTTGGTTGATGCAAGCAAATGGATTTTTGAGATCTGCAGAAGAGATATGATTCCCCTCACGTTAAATGTAAAGTTGAGATACTTGTTTGAAACTGGCTTCGTTCCACAAGGTAGATTTTGCCAAACTTCTAATTCTAATGTATGGTCTTTTAAGGTGACCACTTGGGTTGTTGCATGCTGGGTAGGGTACTCTGACTCCGACTCAGTGAATCAGTCACACTGATGAGTTTTGAGTTTGAGAAGTGAAGTCAGTCAGTTCTTCAATTCATAATATTCACAATTTCACATTACATACACAGCCGTGCAGCGTGTTTTGTATGTATGAGAGATTTTTAAACATACGAGTAATCATACGTAATATATGTACATATATGGTCGTCAACAATGACCATATTATTTCAATTGCACAGGATTGTTAGATATTAGATATGTTTGTTTGCTTGCCTTGCTTTTATTATTTCACTTTGTAGTGACTTTAGTCACTTGAATTGATTCAAGTCTCAAACTCTCCAACAACTTCAACTGTGTGAAACTCTCTTTGTTCTCTCTGTCATTATCTTCTGTCCTCTGTTTTGATGAGTATGATAGGAATATAATCTTCTTGAAAACATCAATCCTGAGCTTTGTTCCTTCAATTCCTTAGCTTTGGTTTCTGTTCGTCTTCTGTGCACACAAGATTACCGTTTTCCACTAAATTACAAACTGCAATTGCATTGCACTTTTGCACTTTTTACACTCAACGCAAACACTCCTTGATCATAGTCTTTAATCCTGAACCACTGAATGAATCCCAAGGAGACTGACCTCGTTTTAGTTAATACTTTTTTTTTAGTAGTTCAATATTTTGTAAGTCAAATCCACACACATGTCCTGTCCATGCACTTATTCCATTAGCGTTACGCAAGTAATGTTCGTGTGTAGTATGTATGATATGCTGATATGCAGCACAAAATCTCACACTGTGCTTGTAATGTCGAATGTTATGTGTACTTATGGATGGAACGATTTAGTTTTCCAAAATACAGACAGAACGACAAACAACAACTGCAAGGTTGTAATTAAACGTGTTGACTGAACATCATCAATGCAGGAGAACGCAAAAGCCGTGATTCACTGTTTTATTTTATAGAGAACACAACAGGGTACGATTTATCGAAAAAATTTCTCTCAGAAAATAAAATGACTAATGGGAATAAACTGCTGCCGTTTGCGTCCATGGGCCGTCGTCGCCGCCGTGACTTATAATCATGCAATGTGAATATTTAATGTATTTTATTTTATGGTGTTGTTAAACCGGAACTTGTGTATGTGTGTAGTGTGTGTACACACACAACGTATGATGTAAAAAAGGTTTTAAAACTTTTGAACACTGTTTCACACTATACCGGTCACCACAATCACAATTAACTCAGCAGATGTAATGTAAAATTCAAATCCAATCCACTGAATTTTTGAAATACGTATTTTCTCGTTGTTAGTTTACGAGTGTCTAAATTTTTTAAGGGTTCCAGTAAAAGTTGTATTCAAAACACTGATGACCAGTTGAATGATGTATGCGGGAGTAGCGAGTTCAGGACACCTGCATACATAGAATAAAAAGTCATGAATGTTATATAATTAATGTTGACACTCAAAATGTACTTGTACTTGCACATGTATCGCGTGGGTGCTTTTCCTTTGATATTATTACGAAAATCCTGGAAACCACACTACACGGATGCATGAAATTGACGAGGAGTACGAATCAAGTAAAATACAGCTAATATTTATTTTATGCCTTTGCCGTGTATAAAATAAAATTACATAGAGAATGTGGATGACAAACCATTTAACGATGAGCCGCGCTGTTGTTATCAGCCATGTGTGTGGGAGTTGAGTCGATTTGATAGGATAACACAAAATATTTTATACGAATGTCGATTATATTGCGATGTGTCCACCGTGAACTGTTACTGAGTTACGTATAAAGAAAATTTAACCGATAAGCCTTGACTTTATGTCCTTAATAATAATCGCCTTGACGTTTCTCCAAAAAAAGTTTGACTTTCACTTTCACGTGCGCTATGTTCTGAGTTGAACTTGATTACGAATTTCGGATCAGTCCTCTGACTCTGATTGATATGCAGATTTTGTCTTTGGCCGTAAAAAATTTCAGATAATTTTGTGAATAAATCTTGATTAAAACGTTCGACCGTGACCGTGACTATGTGATTGCATGTATTTTCAGAAGTATACAGCTCAGCTCAGCCGGCAACTCTTTTTTCCTTTGTGTTCTGGCGTGGCGTGGGAGCTCTGAAATCGTGTGGTGTGAGCTGGGCTGAATCGGTTTATCGAATGCCTGGGTTGACTGCTGAAGACTTGGTCTTGGTCTTGGTTGGCAGTCCTAGCAGTTTTGGTTTACAATGATCAGACACATACAGGAGGGGGTCATGCAACCCTATCGCATCCTTCCTAGTACCAGTTCTACGAATCAGTCAGCACATGGCCAACCCAAAGTCTTATTTTTGGTTCAGGTATATTATGTTGTTTGTCACTTGTAAATAAATTCATTCGATTTCATATTTCATTGTTCCTGAATTGACATAGACGAGATGAATTCTTCTCTGCAGGTAGAAACGTAAAAATTACCGTATGAATTTGGAAATGAGATGAGTAGAAAATGAACCCGTTGAGATCTTTAAAACCTGAAACTCGCTACTCATCTGAAGTGAGGTAAGCATCTGTCAGAGTTATTGTGTGTATCGAGAGAATTACACATGACGATGACACAAAAAGTCAATGCTAATTAGAACTTTTCAGTGCAGAATTTTTTTATAAAAACGTTCTCTCCATCACTGGCCCGTGGCTCACCCAGCAAAATCCTAGAACCGGCTCTGATTCTTACCAGTTTTCCCAGCTCAAAACACACACAACATTTTCAACTTCTAACCAGACCTTCTTTTATTTTTTCCTTTGTCGAATCGTCGACTCTTTCCTTCTTGTCCCTCCTTTTACCTTCTTTCCAGCGTATTTCCTTTCCATGAGAATCATATTATCATCAGCTAGGGTTGACGCTACGGCTACGCCATGTGTAACCATTCATTCCAATGTCCTAGTCAAAGCCAATGTTAATACCAAAAATGAGGCCAGGGTTTAAGATTAACTCCAAATAAAATGTTTTTTTCTGACAGTGCATAATGCGCTTACATGCACTACAGCAAATATCGTTTGAGTTATGAGGAGTGCAGTTTTGAATGTCAAGTCATCAAGACGTAGCACGGTTGTTACTCTACCATGGAGGTGGTTCGATCCCTCCAGCAGACATGGTGTAACGCTGACACTTAAGAAAGTTTCACTGTCTCGTTACAACTAACAAAAAGAGGAAAATTTCCAAACAGAAAGCTATTTAGCCCTCGCCCTGTGAAAATATTCGGTAATCGCGTATCTGTTTAGTATTATGAATGAAGTACGGCCAAAGTGATCTGAAGTCCTTGAATCTTCTTCACTTGGATCTTTCGTGTGCGAAGATTATGGGTTATGGCATAAGTGGTCACCTTGAGTAAAGGTAAAGTGAAACCACCGATACAGGAACAGGTGAAAGATTGTCTACTCAGTCGTCCGTCCGGTCGCGGTCCAAAATTGGCGGCCAAAAAAAGCAGGCAGATGTAGATATGGTTCGCTGAATCATAAGTGCAAGAATGGAATTAAACTTTTATATTGCTTACTACTGCAGTTAAGAAAACCTGAAAAACCGGCTGGGAGCTGCAAAATTCTGATATTATGCTACAATGTATGAATGCACTGTTTATTTGGGCTAAGATAAAATTGGGGCCGGAGCGGATGACGGATTTTGCATGCATGACGGATGTGAATTTGTAAATTGTGAACTTGATATGGTAATAATTGTACACGAGAACGAATCGGATGCGCGGAATCAGCTCCTTCCGTTTAAAAGAAATTATGTACCTTTCCCATTATTATCCAGGAGGGCGGGTGGACATGTTCTATTGAACTGTATTTTAGAAATTA
This sequence comes from Protaphorura armata, assembly GCA_034700305.1. NCBI lineage: Eukaryota > Metazoa > Arthropoda > Collembola > Poduromorpha > Onychiuridae > Protaphorura > Protaphorura armata. The sequence continues at coordinate 17,131 of JAQIXO010000039.1, forward strand.
ACTTTAAATTGCGCTGAAATTCACTATTCCTTCTCTGTCACCATTTGACCTAATGGTGGCAGTACATGTTGACGCTCAACTCACTCAGGGCTCAATTGTAGACTCCGGGTGTCTTATTTGAACTTATGCATAGTATTTACTTTTAGAAAAGCAAAGAAGGCATAAGTGGAAAGTTAATAACAACCAGAGCCTACCTGAAGTGTAATAAATATCATGAATGAATGAATGACTAGTGATGGTCGTTGAATGGCCCCAAACACACACACACATACAGTAATTAACTACAATTGTACTTCCAGGCAAGGAAGAAAACAACATTTTCGCGAGTCCAGTCTCACAGTTCAGCTGACTACATGTACAAGTTTCAGTATTTATGAGCGTGATGGGATTTTAATTACTCTAACTGAAAGCTACGACTTTGGATGGGTACAGTATACAGCCTGTACTGCTGTACTATGAGAGCGATGAGTGACAGACAACTTACTGCAAAGTAGTTTACTTATTAATGAATATTTATTTGAAGGGTTTAAATGTGGAAGTATGAAGTATACTTGTAAATTGTAAATGTGCACGTACATAACATACACTGCATTCGTGGACTCCGTCCAAATTTGGAAACGAAGTACCAATAAGTGCGTTGCACAAACAAATTCAGAAATAACCAAATATTATCTCTCGTCCAACTCCTAAGCGTTATGTGAGTGCCTAATGTGAGTACGATTACAAAATGCTTTTGTCAATATTTTTGTGTTTTTGGTTTGACACATTTTACAAAATTTACACACTCAAAATGACACTCTTGTGTCTTTTGCCAAGTGAGAATACACAAAACTTTGTATTTGTGTAATTTTGTATGTTGACTCGATTTTACGCAGTAGTATCAAATGTAGAGCGAGGTTGACGCCAACTAAAATGCCATTCGTAATAAATATAACCTTTGAAACTCGGAACGTTTGAAACCTGTTTCATATGATATCGTCTCCTCGACAAAAGGCCACAATCCTTTACCCGGTATCAATAAGTGGTACCTGGTCCAGGCGACCATTAGACTCACTTCAGACGTCATACATGTAATTTTACTCCTTCGAAGCCTGGTAATGATCAATAATGTTATTTTCATGTTTCCAAACTATAATGCAGTGCGGTTCTTTTACAATCTTTGTAATTCTGTCTGTGAAACTCTATATAGCTTCATTATTTTAGGCATCTCTAGTGAATCCGGCGAGATCAATCCACCAATATTTCGATAACAAATCCCAAAGCCAAAACTAGTTCCGGTCACAAAATTCAATTGACGAGGAACAAGTCTACGACATACACTAAAACTAAACGGGGCTTTCAGATCAAAAGTATTTGTCCAAACGTAGCTGACTGTGCTGTGAGACTCTCCTTCCTCTATTATCCTCTCTGGAAAAAGTTCACATCTTTCTACTTACTACTTGAGACTTGAGGCGTTCAGTTCAGGCCTTCCTTTTACCATCCATTCCATACATAGTCTAAATTGTAGTTACTCTTCTCTACAGAGAGCAACTGCTTTGATTTCAAATAGCTTCATCTGTATGACTATGAAGACAAGGCAAGGTCTTTCTTCGTCTACAGTGCAGTGCAGAGCATGTACAAGTACATCAGCAGTTTCTTAATGTACTCAAATTTTCCAACTCACGCACTTAGGGAAGAACAATGAACAACAATGGAAATTACAGAGAGCTTGAATATTTCTAGCGTTCTTATGCTGGGCTGGTGCATGTGCAACGTGCAATGCTACGGCTGCCGCTGTTGTAAATGTAAATTATTTTTATATATGCACATTCCTAAACCCATGGCATTCAAGACGACTGAGTTTATCATTCGATTTCTCACTCAGACGCCCTTCTTGAAGAATATAATGGTATTATTATAAAATCCGAGTTTACCAAAAGCTGAGCAAGGAAATGATGTAAAAATAGAAATACATACAGAGAAGGGTTAAATACGCTTCGTCCGGCGTCCGGCTAGCGTCAATTTTATTGTTATTTCTTCAATTGCTTTGCCTATACACAGAGACGACGACAAAGAGTCCCCAGGCCAGGGTTGTATTGTAAACCCTTTTTATTTACCTCTGGATGAATAAATAGAAATACAGACATGCCAGGCCTGCTGCAGACCCTCCTCAAACTCAAAACTGTTGTAAAATCTAAAATGTTAATGTGCTTAAAAGTGTAGAACGTATATGTCGAATGTACTTCACATATTCATGATAAATTTTCAAGCTCAAATGCACATCACATAAATACGAGTAAAATTCAAACTTTCTGTACACTTTAGAAAAACTAGCATTATCATTTTTCTGTAAAGTTCAAATGTTCAGTAAACACGGTTTACTCATCCCATTCGAAATTGATTAAATTAATTAGAGTCCGCAGCCGGATTTTCGCTATTATGTTTTAACCAAACCAGATGAGACACGCAATAGTGCAGAAAACAGAGCACAAATCGCTTGAGAATATTGTGAATGATTTCTTATAAGGATAAAATATATTTCCTGTACATTAAGATTCTTGAGAATGAATTGCTAACCATTCCATGTAATTATAAAAGTTTTTGTAGTGTCACTCATTCAAGAGTGTCTACGGTTTGCAGTTATCATTTATTTAAGACAGTGTGTATCCTCCACAGTGTGTCATTGTTTATTTTATGCAGCCTTTGAGGAAATGAGATGGTTAATGCATGCATGCATGCATATGCTTACATACGTATGTCATGCAATCTAATATTTCGGAGGAGCATAGCAGCAGCAGCGGTACAAAGTAAACAATGCAGGCAATATATGGTACCTGCACACATGAGCATTTTGTTCTTTTGGCGAAATTTATCAAAAAAGTTTTAATTAACCATTGTCTCATGTCGTCGTCGTCTCGTCATGCTTTCTGTCGAATTCGAAAGACACCCTAACCAAACCAACCGGGAATCCATTGAGAGACACGACATAACTACATATTATGCGTATATGCTTGAAAGGTAGTACACGACGTTTCACTCTTCTTTTCGTTAGAATGAGTTATATATTCTGATGCTTCATTTTAACTATGCTTAAAACATTTTGATTGAATTTATCATTTTATCATGTCAACTCTATTTACCTTAGTATACTGCGTGGGGAAATGTTAAAATCTAACATGCCTGTCCCTGTCGACTCTCGAGTTCTACCAATCGATCCATTCGTATTCCTATTCCTATTCTACTTTAAAAACGAGTCGCCAGAAGCAACGCAACGGAGTAACATCAGCAGCAGCCCAGATTGTCAGTGAATAAATGAATAATGTAATATATTCAATGCAATGCAATCACGAAAAGTGTCCTAGTCTTAACAACATAACTGTAATATGAACGCGGTCCGCGCGGTGAGGCAATAATGACAAGGAAAGGAGTATCTGACTGGTCTGGACATACGCATACCAGACAGACGAGATTCTGGAGCCAAAAGCTAGCAACAGAAGAATAAACAAACGAGTGTCGTCGTCAAACTTTATCGTATATACGATTATTACGTATTCTTTTGCAAGTACATAGAAACGTCAAAAGTGTAATACTGTACAACGTTCGTAACACTTCCAAATAGTTACACATAGATATTATTACTACACAGTACATGCCATATAAAAAAAATAGATGAAGACTTGGAAACAGAGAGCAAAGGAGCAAACTAAGGATGGCTTTATGAAATACACGTCCTGATAATTTGTTGCTGTCGCAGGCCACAGCGGCCGTGTCTGGTCAATCTCAGTCCATTGTCATTTGTTTCAATAGTCCCTTAGAGTATTCATGTACACTATTTTATAGTGACTGAAATCGGCAATCTGAGGACACTTGATGAGGCTACTAGTACAATTTTAGAACCCCGGATTAAACTTACAGAGTAATCGAGTTGAGATATTTACATTGTTCAAATAATGCTTTGTATACGTTAAATTAACCAATAAAATCTAGTTTATATTTTAGTCTGATTTGACTGATTGCCCGTCATACATGTACTGGAGTCATAATAATTTGACAAACCAAGAGAAAGGGAACGACAACAGGAAGCCTGGATTTTTATAACTACCGTAACACAAAAGTTGGTCATTGGAAATTAGAACTGGAAACTTGGATCCTTTGGCTCTGTTCGTTGCTGGAAGGAAATACTACTGGATGGAATAATGTAATAAAACGAGGATAGACGAGTGAGAGAAACGCTAAAGACTCACCGGGGAAAGTTTATCAAACCCGTCGGTCTAACGGCCCGCAATTATTTGTTTGCTTGCTTAGAATAATATGAGTTTGCACAGGACTGAACTGAACAACCGACCATCTATTCCAAACCAGACCTCGCATGTAAGAAAATGAAGTTTCCAAATATTTAGCTTCCGGTTCAGTACAGACAATTTTGTTGAAACAGTGTTTGGTAGGCTTGCGTTTACAGTTACATTATATACATACAGTACCTTTTGGGTTTCGCAGGGCATTGGGGATGGCAGGGAAGATACTCAAAATATAAGGCATTGACATTCTAGTGACTAACTCTTGTTTCTTCTGGCTGCATTTTAAAGAATGTACGACCTTTTAAACTTAGAAATGATTTTTCCATGTATCAGCAATATGATTTTATCTACGTGTATAGTTGTTGCTGTTGTAGAGTAGTTATTACAAAATTATAAAAAGTGAATTTCCTAGAATTTAGAAGATAAAAAATGTAATATGTGCCAGCGTGTGTGTATAAGTGCAGGTAAAAGTATGGAATTTCTCTTAAGACTGTAGTAACACAGTAGCCAATGTGTCTCCAAATAGGAAACCATCAGATTAAATATTATCCTGAGCTTTCTCCACAGGAAGAATCGAACCACTAGAGAGGTCAAACAAATGTCTCATAAGACATACAATTTGCAGATTAGTGTCACATATTAATAACTGATAACCAAAATTTTTAACTGTACAAATTATGTACAGATAAATATTTTGTATCACGCTTGCACATGGACACAAATCATCACACGATATCCTATTTTAAATCAAAAAATATATTTGTTCTGAAAGTTTCCTTGTTTAAGCCTTTTGTGCTCACTCAGCACATACAAGTAAAAACATAAACATGTTTTACAAAAACTGTAGCAGCAGTGGTTCCTTACCATTACCACCACACCGCACTACACCACATCATCTCATTCCCATTGTCGTTCAACATTTGACTCTAATCTTATCTTCTCTAACTCCCCTAACAAAATGAACAAAACTGTTTCACTTGGAAATAAATAGCATTCATTTATCATATTCATTAGACGTTAACTGGAATGACCCCAACAATAATCTACTCCATGCATGCACACACTCACTATTCTACATTTACATTTCCATTTACTCTCAACAGCTACTCTCGAATCACAATCAGAGTGCTGTAGTAAAATAACAGTCGACAATTTTTGAGCCAACGTAATGATAGCAGTACCAAAACTGTAAGTATTTTGGATGGATAAGAAAAGTAATGTGCGAGCTGAGTAATGTGAGAAATAAGTGGGGGCTTCAACTGAACCGAAGCCCACATATTTTTTCCTAGTACAAAAATACGACAATGTACATATAATGTTGTCATTTGACAATGTAAGAATGTAACCAAAAACCGAGTCATTCTTTTGAACTCGAAAGGGTTCACAAAATTGATTAACAAGAAATGTTTGAATGTAGACATCCAGAGTTGACGGGTTTTACTGTATTTCAAAAAAATTTAACCTTAGCAAAAACATTGACTCATAAGTCAAGCCATAAATCGATACTATATAATTGTAAGATAAAACTAGAAATATGCACGTATATACACTTTTACTTTTAGACTTAGCTACGATGATCCGCTCCGCCATCGCCATCGCCATCCTCATTCCCTATCAAGAGCCCTCTCATCTTGTAAAACAAAACGGAGAGAAAATGAGACCCTTCTAACAATAAGTTCGAAATGGTTTGTTTTCTGTAGGCAATTATCCTTCATACAATTATTTTTCATTTCACGTTGAGTTCAAAGTTCAAATGAGGAATGTTGATGTTCGCCCGGATAATAATCTGGAAAGTTTCTGAAATGATCTTTTAGGAACGTCGGCTTCACTTTATGGTCAAAAACCTTCAAGTTCTTGAGGACTGTGGTGGGTTTATATGACCATATACCCTTGCCTTCCCTGCTTTACTTGCTTCGCGTGAGGATGGATGCTGAATCTCACTCTCGCTGGGCTTGTAAAAACTGTGAGTTGTCGAAAACTTTTCGGAGGTTGTTGAAGACTCGAGGAGAAATGGCAGGGCAGGCAGTAGACACGAAAGACAGAACAGATAGAGTAAGAGAATAATAGTTACTGACTGTATATTTCGATTGCCTCCCTGCCAGCCATTCCATATCCCACACTATTCCACTATTCCTTCCTGAGTCCAAAATACCCATCTATCCGAATCGGATACGACGATGGTCAGTCAGCAGCCCTTTTCTACCTCTCTATGTACTTACTACGATTTTCTCCAGCAGCGGCAGCAGATGCATCTGTCTTCCAGGACAAGACCAAATGCATGTGCATACTTGGGACCAGAGGGCTATGGAGCCCGGAATCGCTGGAAACTCTGCTCTGCATGGAAGCGAAGGAAATGCAATATAAGAGAAAGTGACGCTGCTTGCTGCCTGGTTGGATCGAAGGTTTTTTTTGAGTGTTTCCAGCCAGGGTTAGAACGAGGAATTGTGCGAAAGACATTTTACTGCCCACAAACGCAATTTATTATCGAGCGGAGTGAGCGTGAAAAATAAAACTTTTGGGCTTTCCTTTTTTTTTCTCCCTTCGATACCGTTTCTTATGACTTAGACTATCAGTAAGTTCTTTCCCGACCAAGAGTAGCAGCAGCAGAGCCCTATCCAACCCACCAAAATTCCATCTGACCTTATTGCCCGTGCCGTGCTTAGACATAGCAAGCCAAATGTGAAAAGAAACTCTTTTGTGTTACGACTCATTAAAAACCTGAAAGAATAATACGTAGAGGTACGCGGAGTGAACGCAACTTTCAATATCACCAGAAAAGATCACAAAATTGAGGTTGTCAACCCAAACTTATGAATCATTTCCTTCTGGGAGTACAATGTTCTATTCGCTGCTATTTTTAATTAGTTTGGCCACATGCTCGCGAAACCTGAAAACTACCGTGTGCATTTCCCAAACTGTCCGGAACGATTCATTTAAAGTGGGCTGTTCGATGTAAAGAGCAATCTGAATTCGAACCCCACAAACTCATCCCAGTGATAAATCCGGGCAGGATCAAATTAAAATCGAAATCCGATTCAATTCAAATAGTCTTTCCGATTTAATGTCTCAAGCGAGGCAAAATAGGTTGCACTGAAGTGAACATACTACGTATATGCAAGCTCAGTACACAAAATTCAATAATGCCGGCCTAGGAACGATTGGGTTTCTATCCGCATTGTTACTTGGCGACAGCGAGCATATTTTATGTACCCCATACTGTGAACCTTTCAACGGCACGAACCCTTTGATCTTGATTTACTACTCATCACAGAGTTAAACACACCTTTTCCATCCTCTCCACTTGTGGGTAGAATGTCAAAGTCAAACCTTCTAATTAGTCTCGATTATAAAATAGTACATTATGCAGATGTGCAGAAGGTGTCCAATCATTCATTTCGAAATTTTTTTTTACAGTCGTGAAATTCTTATGAATTTTCTGGGCATACCGCATAAATCTCAGCTTCAGTATTTATCCATTGTAACATCTTTTTTTTTTCAAAGCTGATTAAAAATTACCTATCTAATCGAACTTGGGACGCAACTATCAGTTTACAAGGGATAATCGTACCCTTCATTTTCTTTTACGCCACTCGATTTTGGACAACAATATTGCAATAGTATATCACGGAGACGGAATACATATAGGAAAGGATAGAAGACAACCAGACAACTATGGTTTTTACGACTGCACTAAAGATTTACATTATGCTCGTAAAATCCTGAATTAGTTTCTGAACAAATAGCCCTTTTTATACAACCCACTTCGTCCAAGTCTAGCAAGCCTGGCCAAATAAATGTAAAATGAAATGAACCAGTCCCATAAGGGGCTTTTGGAGTTTGGACTCAACCAACACAATGCAAATACGAAAAACACAAAGTTTTAAAATAGGCACATATTTTACTCATCTTTCAGAGAATACTAAAAAGGATAGACGGATGAAGAAGGGGTTGGTTGAAATTATAGTCGAAAAACAAAATGTCTGTCACACACACACGGGAGTAATGTACAAAATTTTCCATACATATGCATTTCTTAATCCAATCCAAACATTAGACTACAAACTAACATGCGTGCATGCATAACATAATACATAACGTAATGTAATACTTTATGTAGACTCTCTCTCTAACTCTAGAGTTTAGAAACTGGAACTTGGGGCTGTTCTGTCGGAATTGGAATAATAAAGAAAACCCTTTTCTCTCCAAACATTGTACACACACGTAGAGTACATGACCGCATGGTTGGGTGCAGTTCAAGGAAACTAATTACATTCAACTCTCCTGCCTGATCTCATTCATGCCCACCGTTCCAAACTATCTCTCATGAATCTAACCAAACCATACAAACACTACACATGTTACAGTCTGGGAAGCTGTGTAAAATGTAAATTTTGATATATGTCACTATTTGAGGCTAAAAGTAATGTTGTTATTTTGTCTGGTATTTGAAAGGTTTATAAATATTGCCCAAATTAAAATACAGCTAACCTGAGTATTGTTTAAAGCAAATGGTAAGAGTGAACTCTCATTCATTGGGTCGAACACATCCTTAAACACTAAATCAGGCCTCAGACTCAGACTATAAATTATCTTACGGACCAATTTTTGCGTCAAGTGCGTTCCACTCGTAGAAACAGAGTCCACCGTTGTGTTATTTCGTGATTTAAGTTATTGCTAAAAAGTCTTCTACACTAAAATATTCTTAATTAATCTTTTGTATACCAGATAAGAAAAATGAAGATGGCACGTATAACCATATGGAACTAGACCAATTGTAATTTGTCCTAAAAATACAAATGGACTACAACACATATATTACACTAGAATTCAACCCGTTTCGCTTCATTTCCTCTTGATAGGGGGGAAGGATTTCATTTTGAACTATCCATATTCTTCTTTCTCGCGTTAGCGTGTGAGCTTGGTTGTGAGTGAGCGTCGTCCGTGTGCTTTCGTCTACCCTCAAAGTTTGGAACGGAGTTGGATTTGTTCTGCACTGTTCTTTGCGGAAGAAATCCTTTGCGAATCATCCAACTCAGTGTTGGACTTGATTGAGTGTCTTTCCATGTTCACGGAAAACCCTTCCTCCAAACTACCAACCAGCAACTTTTCTGTATAAAACATCAAACACATTCTTTAATCCACAATCCAATCCACAATCCTCAAACTTAACTCTAAATATCAACCATTCGACTCATTTCCCTCTCTGTATCCGTATTTATTTCTACGAACAAAGACTCAGTCAGCTCAGGTTTTGAGTTCCCTTGTCTATCTACAGTAAAAGAACAGGACACAAAATTTCTGGAGGAATTCTATTAAAGTATTTGAGTCACCCACACACAGCAAGCAATGCTGAAACCGAAATTCGGAGAGAGTTCGAGAGTAGAAATGTAAGCACAGCACAAGCACAGTGCTCACTTTTGTGAAACCTCGTGCGGAAGTATACATGCAAGCACGTTCGGGGAAAAATCCTTGGTTCGTTCGTTTCGTAGGAAGGGAATAGGGAAGCTCAGTCTATGATGTCTATGGTGCGATTTGATCATAAGGAGAAAGCATACGCGAGTGAAAGTTGGATGAGTTAAGTGAACGTAAAAATAGAATAATGTTCGTTCAATAAGCTCCAAGGCTTTACAGTTCTACTCGTGGGGAAAGCCTTCCACTCTCAATCCCTTTGTTTTTCTAAGATTTGAAACTGTATTTTCCACTCTAGCTAAATGCTTCCAAATAAAACTGTTGTTACCCCGCAATAGTGTCTCACAATAAATGGTTCAGCATGGTCAGAAGTCAAGTCTTGTCTGTAAGAAACAAACTAATATCACTCGGACTCGAATGAACTAATCCTCTTCCATTTCTATTTTGATTTTCTTAACAAGTTTGAATGGTGTGAACTCATTGTTGTTTTGTTCGTGCACAACTCCCGGCACAGAGAGAAATTATTTTTCAGAGTGAAAGCTGGAACTTTCTCCAGTGAATTCTTTCAGGGAAATTCACTTTGTATTGAAAATGGCACGGAGTATAGACTTAATTCTAATTTGTAAAGCCAATATGCTAGAGCCAGATCAATCTCTTGTACCGTATCCACATACGAACTATTTTCCCAATGTCAATCGGTTCGGTTAGTTTATTAGGCGTAGGTACCGTTTTATTAGCCTCTAGTCCATCACCTAGTGCCTGGTTCTGAAATTGTGTCAGACCTTTTTCTTGATGCCAAGGGATACACAATACAAACCTTTGCGAAGGTTCGATTTCGTCCCGTTCGGTTTTTGTCAAACTTGACAATACAAAACAACTAAAATGTAATTCACAAGCAATTGTGAATTTATTGCGGGTGACTTGGACGAGTCGAGATACAATACAGAGTAGGGATTGGGATCGAAGGACTCGACCACGTCCGCCTTTAGCTTCGGCATCGGTTCAACAAACCTGGGACTTCCTGCAAGGTTGAACGTTGTGTGGACAATGTATGCTTTTCCGGCAGATGAAATGACTACCTAATTCTGTGGAGAGTTTTCGACATGATAGAATTTCATAACGAGTAAGGTGATCGGACGTTCTCACGTTCTTCAAAAAAGTACTATTTCTGATGCACAGTCGAAACTGTAGGAAGCTACATGTACAATAATTAAAAACGAAATCTTTCCTTCATCATTCAGGCGTATAATAAAATTTATCTTTCCACACAGAATGGAAGTAGAAGAGTTAGGGTAAAGGGAAAAGAAAATCTCCGGTGTTATTTAATTTACAAACTTAATGTCTGAATACTCTCGCTCTGTTGATGAAACCTTAGGCATGGAATTCCAAGTTGAACAAACTAGAAGAACGAACCCTCACTCTCCAAACCACATACTACTTCTCCATCCACTTCCTTTCTAGATACTTAGTTTTAGTAAAGTAAATGGATAAATCTATCGACGTTTTCCAAGCCTTTGATCCGAGCACTCTCCTTCCTTCTCCTTCTCTTGCCTCCATTTTCCAGACAAGTATGTATGTAAGTACTATTTACCATGTATTACGTCCTACACCTTATACAAGCTCAAAACTTTGTTTCTACAAGTTTATAATGTTAACCCTTTCTTAGGATTCTTCATGCCGCCAACATTATTAGGAAAGAGTACAAAGGCATTTCGTTATTTTCCTCTTCCTCACAAATAACACCTTTACGTTCTACTACTCGAGAAGCAATGCCTTATTTTATTACATCTCTAAACAAGAACAAGGCGATCCCAAAAATCCCCTCGTACTCACCTCACATATGTAGCTTTTAAACTACATTATTATTTTCTAAGACAAGTTTAGTTTAGTTAGCTCCAGGGAAGAAACTGGTATAATATTAAGTACGTAAGTTGTGAGAGCAAAGATAGTCATCCAGAATCCAGACCAGATCCACAAAATGAAAGGAAGGATCAAGAGCAGAGAACAAAGTTTACTAGTTTAAGGCGACTCTCTCGACAGTCGGTCGGTCGGTCGGTGAAAATGGTAATTATATGGCGTTGAAAGTATGGAGGTCATCACCTTACTCCGACCAAAATTCTCATCCGACCAACCCAACCTCTCGTCTTCCTTAATCTGATCCTGGTTTGGGCAGGCAGAGGCAAGGTTATAGACAAAACTATGTGTGTGTAAAGGGTAACTAAACTCCAAGAGTCGTTCTAAACTCTTCTCATCGTATCGATTCATAAAACTCTCTTATTTATACCCATTCATCCGTACCCTCGACACTCCAGTCCAGGACCAGGACTCAGGACTGCACACAGTCAAACTGAAAGCCAAAGTCAAACTTTGCCCAAACTGTGTATAAGAGTAGAATACATTACGGAAACCCTACGAGTTGACAAGGTAGGAACCTCGACTGTTTAATAAATCAATTGTAAAAGATGTTTGCTCCAGACACCCGGTAGACTTCTAATGTAGACCAAGGTTGCATTCAACGCTCAGCACTTTCACTCCGCTTTCTCCGTTTAAGATTACGGAGAAAGTAGTAGGTCGAAATCCTGGCTTACTGGACCCCAATTACAGCAGTGGCAAGGCAAAGTGCTATTCGAAGTTTCTATGCCGAATACTTCATAAAGTAAACTACACCGTATGTCACCGTTGGTGGCCTTTCCTTGTTAAAAGAGCATACATGATGTAGGGATGCTCAAATAACACTTGTATGAACTGCTGGAAACTAACTAACCTAACCTAGTCCAGAAAAGCCCGAGAATTATTAAGACAGCCCAAATACCAGACGGGCCAACCCTTCCTCCTCCAATTTCATATCACTATGTGAATGTGCTGTACATTGTACAGTACATTACGTATAATAATATAACCAGAAGCAAAGGCAAAATGGAAAAGAAGAAAGAACTCATGAACGAAAGAGTTAGTTCTGACTTGACTGAACGTTTCAATTTTTTGCTTATCATGTTCCTTGTCTGATCGAATAAGCATCACATTCTTGTCAAGACTCTCAGATGCTGACGAAGTCTAATCCAAGATCCTAAACCATACTGGCCAGACCAGACATAAAGAAAATCTTTCGACACAGACACAGTCTAAACAACAAAGGCACTCAAATCTATTGCGTCCTGCATAATGAGGGTGATTTTTTTATTGCTTCCAGACGCTTTAACATATACGCACTGTACACAGCATCAACCAACGTCAACCTGTTGCACCGGATATCAAAATGAAAAATCAAACCCATTAAGGAGAGATAATTTAGGGCCTGGCCTGGTCTCTAACCATATTATGCAACGCTTACAGTTTTCATCATTACAGTGAAAGCACGCAAAAGAAAAGTATTCAAAACTAACCGAATCGTGAATCAAACTGGGGAATAAACTAGGCGCCCTGAATAAAATGCTCCGACAATTTAAAAAGGGATGCAAAATCGAAACGAAAAACCAAATAGATAGATAAAGGCTTTTTTTATTTGGTTTCAGAATTAACTGTTGTAAACAAGAGGACCATAATTCGACATGGCCGCCAAACTCTTACATTTCCGAATAGAGTTGAAGAGACTAATGAATATAAAGGTGCAAAACCTTCAGAGGGAGACAAAAACAAGTGAAGTCACGCACAAAAATTATCTAACAAATTAATGTGAAAATGTGATTTTTAATCTGCTCGTGAGACTTTAATGTGACAATCACATCGGTATTTGAATTTAACAATTTTGGCTTTTAACTGCCAAACAACAAATGTTGTCAGCCATTAATGACAGTGACACCCAGGACGACATTCTTTCTGAACGGCAAACTACACAAGACCGAAAGCCTCTCTCAATACACTCATCTTCAAGAAACTCAATAAAACATTTCATAACATAACATCTAATAGCGAGCTGGATTACTGAATATTAAATGGGGATTTTCAAGATGAATATCACATAATAGGAGGGGGGAATATGGAGTACGGGTAGAGATCATTAAATCTTAGATGAGATTGGAAATGGACCAATGCTGAAGGAATCTGAATTAGGAAATCGAAATCGGTTTCATTTATTTGAGAGACATCCAATTTCCACTAGAACAGAAAACGACCACACAGTACCATGACCATGACTGGTTTTACATTGCATCCTTCCTTCCTACCTACCGGCATACAATTCTTTTCCACTCCGACTGGTGGAACAACCGCCTTTACCCATTAATTATAAACTTACCGAGACGAGTCCGTGTAGACGACAGAAGTTGACTGTGTTGGACGACGATCCCAAATGACCCATTCTCCCTGGATAAAAGTCCATAAGAAACATAAAGAAAGAGTATAAAGGGAGGGGGAGAAAGAGACACTTTTAAAAATAGTCACGTCAACTTGTCTTAGACCTCATTTTAAGTAGAAAAACCAGCAAACGGAGAATTTTGTCCTAACTAACTAACACCAAAAGGATCAATTGTCAAACCATCAAAGTCCATCAACAAAAAAAGTAGTCATTAAGTTGGGTTCGGTCCGGTACTGAAAATCTCAAGTGTACTGTGCTCCAAAATGCACACATATTTAACTTTATTTACCTTGTGGACCTTTTACCTTTACTGCAAAGCAAGTAAGTATGAAAGCAAATTATTGATAAATTTTAATATATATGATTTTCAGTGACTTTATTTTCATGAATGTACCCACGATAGTCTTTCTTGTACTTGTACAAGTAAAGTGCTTGTCTCGAAAATGACATTCATGAATCCATGACTGGTCAGGGCTTTGGATGCCTGTGTGACAATTGTCGTGTATACGTGAGAGTAGTGTGAGGACATTGGAATTGAAAGACGGTGAGATAGTCATTCGTTTCAAAGTAAAGTAAATATATTGTAAAGTAAGTTTTTGTCCTGTCCTTGTGTTCTGCTCTTTTGAAGGAATCGAGATAGTGAAAGAAGAAATGTGAAACTCACAGTTTGACTCTGGCAGCGGACTGAGACCGTACCAGAGATAATGCTGCATTGGTTAGAGTGTCTAGTGAGAGAGCCCCATACTCCTTAGGAAGATGAGCTCTCATCTTTTGATGAATAAAATCCTGACACATCTTCCCTAACTGCTTCATCTCACAAGGACTCTGACTCCGTTCAGAAACCTGTAAAGAATGTTTAAGTACTTGATAGAATCACACATTATCTAAAGGACTAGACTAGACTGGAGCATAACATTACAGACCAGCGTTCTTAGAGACCTGGAATGGAATGAGGTGAGACGTGAAAGGGTTACTGTCTCCGTCTATAAATGTCTAAAAGACTACCGATACAACACACACACACAACTCAGATACAAACACAAGACAACCAAAAATTCGAGTGAGTTGGAGATTTCTAGCCAGCACAGTCGTTTGGAGGAACTCAATTCCATATACTTTAACTTTGGTAGAAATATATTACGGGATAGTCCGTTTTAGCGTAGTGGTAGAGGTTTACTTTGTTGGATTTTCGAAAATCATAAAATATAATTAAACCAAATTAGGATTTATAGGAATTTCTTAAATAGATTTAACCTACATCAATGTCGATGCACCTGCGACTTGCCCCTCTCTGTCATATTCTATTCGAGCAGAAAAAGTGAAAAAGTATTGGTAAGCGGTAACGTAGTATTGAATTGAATGTGCTGAGTCGAGTCTGGCTAGTCTAGGATGACACTTTTCTTTTTCACTCCTCTCTGGCAACGGAAATGTTGAGACCTCTGTGTGCATTTAAAGAAAGATACCTTTCTGGAAGTCGCACGTTAATCTACACATTAGATTGATCACATCGAATATCCGGCCGTCGACCGGATTTTTTTCGCGAATAAAAACTATTCGCCCGGATAAGGGCCGGATAGTCCTGTCTCTTCACCCGATAACCTAAGTACCGGAACTCAGATAGCTATACCGGGCCAAAATTAGCTGGATACCCGTAATTATTCCAGTAAATATATTTCTAAACTCTTTGCAGTTCAAATGGATCCTTTCGAAAAATTAGTTACTTAATTTCGGCTTCGGCCAGATGTGTAATGTTTCGGAATATGATTAGTAATTAGTATTAATCTTCATATCAATTTGACATTACTAAGAAATAACAGCGTTCTTTCCGAATGAATCGTCACAGTCACACTTGAGATTCTTCAATAAGGAGGAAAGAAAAGTAAATATTTACTGTACATTCACACATTCACGACGCAGCACCAGCACACCAGAGCACGAGAATAGAATGCATACTAGCACTTGTGTGTTAGTTCCACGAAGAACAACAAAGGAATTTCTTTCACAACTACAGCGTGCTCGGGACTTCATTCACTTTATAGCTCATCTCATCCACTCACTACACAAAGTCGAAATTGAAAAGGTCTACAGTTCATATGTTCAGAATGATTTAGATAATTTTCTCAGCCTAGTGCTGTAAAACTTAACTGAATTGGGTTTTTAAAAAGCTTACCTCCAACAGAGTTCCTGTCGTTCCCCAATACGCGATCAAATACGGTTCTAGTGCGAGCCTCAAAATCTTATACATATCTTGAAGGGATCCCTTCTTTTTTCGCACTTCGTTTCGTTGAAGGTGTGCTTGAGATTTTCCGATGAAATTTAAAATATCAATAGTAGCGTGTAGTTCCTGAAATATGGTACAGAAAGTTAATTTTGAGTTAAGAATTTTCCATATGATCTGAGAGGCGAACCTATTTCTAATTTAACTTTCTGTCAAAATAGAGAAATAATAAGAATCTCTTACGTGAAGTTCCGATCCACTTTGAAAAATAAAGTCGTCTCCGAGTAGTTGTCTTAGAAATACGTAATCATCCGCCATTTGTTCATTCACACTAAAATTCACTGGAGTTTCGCTTTCACTAATAATACCACCACTTTGAAGTTCACTTGAACCTTCAAACTTTGACTTATGCAATAAACATACAATGGAGAACGGAAGAATAAGAGGTAAACACTGATTTGCGTAATGCTGAAATATCATACTCTGCACCACAATATCACCAGGTTGAATAACAACGGCAATTTCATCAGCGGACTTAGAACTGATCAATTTGACTAGTAAGGAATGAACACTAAGGATATGACGAACATTTGTTTCTAAACTGTCACCACGTAGAGGATATCCAAATCTTGATTTTCGTCCACCGAGAATTTGTTGGAAAAATTCTAGACTTGTCAGCATTTCCTTGAAATTCAAACTGACTGGACCTGGACTCCGTGCAATCTAAAATTGAACCAAGAATATTAAGTTTGAGTTAAAATAGGCACATTTACCAATCAACACGACACGGTACCGTTAACGTTAACAGTCGCTTCCATCTGGGCTCACCTTCGACAAAATGATGACTGAAACCGCAGCAAAAATTGGTACGACTAGATTCTTCTGGTGATCTAATACTGCTAGTTGTGCTAACTCCTGAACACCTTGTCTAAAAATACTGGATTCATCAATCAGGGGGCCGTTTTGGCTCCTCTGTAGAAGGGATCGCGCTGAAATCAAATCTCCAAAGTTCACGTAGACACTTCCATAACTTTGTGAACCAAGCCATTTTAAGGCCTTCATTAAACCCTGTATGATTATAGAGAACGAAAAGATGTTCAAAACTGGAACTGAATTAGTAGTTGTAGTACAACGAATTTGAAAATTCTTACATTAGTTGACTCTCGCGGTTTTGGCTTTCCCAATAATTCGTGTGCGTACAGGTGCTCCTCCAAGGTTCTGTCATAGCTCATACTTATTGGCAGCAATAGAATATCTGGTATTTCGTTGTCCCACACAAGTTCTAAGATGGCTGAGAGTAGTCCTGTTGAAACGTAATTATTCACAATTAATCAATCCCAATTAATAATTAATCAACTCTTATTTTGGTCAACGTCAACGGTGCCAATCGAGGAATCCAATTTTAAAAATTGGCGTTTAATATTTTGTTTGGCATGCAATAAAACTTATTGAATAGAAATGGTAAAACCTAAAACGTCGTCGACTGGCTCGAACTGTCCAAACTTGACAGGTGCCTCAATGGTTTATTCATTGGTTTATTTGTTTATTAATTAATATGGAGTTTAGCGTTTCTTCACATTATTACCAATTTTAGGTTTGATTGATTTTCCAGAACGACTTCTTGTTCCTTCAACAAACATTTCCAATGGATGACCTCCCTCTAGAACTGCTTTCTTGACATATTCACTTATGAGGGCCCAATATAGTACGTCTCCTCCAAATTGTCGACGGATATAGAACGCTCCAGATTTTCGCAACATTTCTCCGACGCCAACCATTCCTAGGAAATCTGAAGTAAAAGAATTTCAATTAAAACTCTCAAGTGTCTTTGCTATTTTAATTCGTCTAATGTCGAAGTGGAGTAAAAATTAGTCTATGTACCCATTCCAGCGGCAATGATTGGTAATGAAAGCTCGTAATGAAAGGACATGAAAGAAACCATAAGAAAGTCCACATAACTCCTATGAGTTGGCAAAATGATCACGGGGTAACTTTTATAAGCTTCCTTAACCTGTCATGAAAAAGAGGAAAAGAAAAATTAATCATTCACTCGAAAATTCTTAAAATCAAAATCAATAAAACAAGTTAGTGAAAAATTGTTTCATACTTGTTGAAGTTTTTCAACATTGACTTGTATACTATTGTACAGTCTTTTTCCAAGTTTGGACAGTGTGAGGCCAAACCAGCGAATCGCGTACATATGGAAATCATGTGCCAACTCCACCATAATGTCATTTGCTTGTTTCGACACCTCTTTCTCTGTCTTTCCACTCTTCTTGCATACCTGAAAGTAAGAAATATGGATTTACAAAAACGGTAATCGCATGTGGGCAAACAAATCATATGTCAATTTTTGATCAAGAAATTCAAAAATTCTAAGCAGTTCTCTTACTTCCTGAATGGCCTGGCGGACTTTGTCGGATGACAAGACCAATTGAATGAGTTCCTTTGGATCCTTCATTGAACCTCTGACAAAATATGGCGACTGTGTCCAAGTTCTTGAAGCCCACCGGAAGTCATTGGACGAACGTCTGTTTTCCAACAAATCCTCAACTCTTTCTCTGTAGTCTTCAGTGATTGACCCCATGATTTGTGACGACAACTTAAAACTGGACAAGAATACTATTGAAATATTGTAAAGGACTAGAAATAAACTAATTAATTAACAACTTTTTTATTTATTGTCTGACTGTCTTGATTTTTGACCAGCAGTCAAACAAATCTTAATGTTAAATAATAAAAGCCGGGGTGGCTGATTCACTCAAATTTTATTTTATGCGCTTTTTCTCATCCGAGCAAATCTCAAGCGCGCCAAAGCGAAAGGTGGTGTGATTGGGATGGGCCAAGAGCTTAGGAATCAAACCACCAGATGGCACGGCAGAAATATTTGAAAATTGTTGACCTTCGTCAGAATCTCAGAATTGAATTCATCGGAAGTTTCGGAAGTTTATGTTGAAATCGATAATTCAGTCGAATTCTTGTTCATTTGCAAAGATGACATTCACAGCCATAGTGGTAATGCTGGAATTTAAATGTGGGCAAGAATCTCTGAATCTCCTTACAATTACGAATTGATTTCAAAAGAAGAGCACATATTGCACTTAATTCAGGGGAAGAATTAATTTGATATTTCTTTGTAAGATTCCAGGCAATGAAAGCCGCAGAGAATTGATTATTAC
The DNA here is from genome assembly GCA_034700305.1 of Protaphorura armata. NCBI lineage: Eukaryota > Metazoa > Arthropoda > Collembola > Poduromorpha > Onychiuridae > Protaphorura > Protaphorura armata. Next base: position 36,508 of record JAQIXO010000039.1, read on the forward strand.
GTTCGTTACGGTTAGGTATGGTATAGACCAATAGACCCAACTGAAACACATGCGTTTTCATGTGTAATGGATGTAATTACAGAAAGCAGAAAAATATTTTGTTTTGTAAGAATTACAATAATTCCAAAGATCACATGATGAAATCCATTGACAAAAATTCAGGTCCAATCCTTTTTTCCTTCCCTGAAGCTGGTAACAGTAGTATGTATAATGTAACTATTACAATATCTAATGTGTCATGTCACTTTTGGGTCAAAATCTGGAAAGCCAGCAATTTCTGCCAGTATAATATAAGTAAACGAAGAAATGAAACATTGCTACAACTATTTGGTAAAAACTTTTATAAATCCAAACTTGTTCATTTCACTTGACTCTCAACAACTACAACATATTTTACGACGTTATAATACAAATTACAAGTACAAACACTTAATTCATATTTATAGTTAACTGGACCTCTTTGATTAATCTTCAAGGCAGTGTAGCACGAACACACAATTGGTTGAGTCCAACCTGTACTAGTCGGAAATCGGAATAAGATCTGAATTCTGCAAGTTTGCTGAATTGGTAAAGTTGGGAAATTGAAGATTCTGAGATGAATTGTAGGGTTTACGGCAAATGCAAGCCGGTTTTCGGGTCGAAACCGATTGCTTTTGCTTTTTCCCGACCTTGAGTGATAATTATTTCTCCTGCTTCACGCATTTTAAGGGCTGCTTTATAGTAAATGGTATCTTCATCGTTGAATGTAATACAGTTGTCAATCATGAGACTAAAATCTTGTTCAAGCTCATCGATTGAAGCGTAATCGTAAGAAGTTGCTTTTTCTCGCATGGTGCCCAGGTCCATAGGATATGATATTAAATCCCCGTAACTTGGTACTTGCTTAACGTCCACTGGTTCACCAAAGACTTTATGAGTGTCCCGCTTAATCATTTCGTCGACTAGGCCATTCAGAAACATGTTGAATGGTCGGAGAGTTAAGTCACTAATTCGTTCCTTCGTCCGAATGTCGGACAACTTCAATTGTTCCCGTTTCCTTACCAGTTCACTGAGTAGCCTGACTTTCTGCAAATTGAAATAAGACAGGAAATACCATCGTTTAGTTTTCGTAGTAACTCAGTCATTGCATTTAATTAATTTTGTTTTTCAAGCTTACCTCTAAGTCTTGGCGCAATTTCAACCAGTCCCGGTAATGATTTGAACCAGACGGCCCAGGTTGCTGATCATGTTGCTGGACATGGACATCCTTTTCCTTAGTTGAAAGGGCTCGTGAACGTTGTGCCTTGGCGTTGGGACTTGTACGAAATGTCGAGACTTGAAGTCGACGAAGGAGTGGTACACCATTACGAGACTGCCGTTTCAATTTCCAATACGCCAGCAGGCGTTCCACGAAAGGACGTTTGCTCGCGAGTTTAATGTGATGCGAAATCTCGGCAATCCTAGCAGCCGGGATACTTGGAACTGTAACGGTGGGAACAACCTCTCTTCTCTCTGCCAGCAATTTCCGTGTCTCTTTCAGCTTTTGTCTTGAACTTGAGGACTCATCCACTTCCTTCCGTTTTCTCTCTGACCCAGGAGGAGCATGTAAATCACACCATGCTGTTTTCTTTAGTACTACACTGGAATTTTGTCTACCTGTGTCAATTGTCATGACAAGATTGGCCTGCTGAGCACAAGTTACGTGGAATGCTTTGTAGCAGTTAGATTTATGACATTGAATACAAGCACCGATCCCCTTCTGTTTACAAATGAAACAAGTGAGTCTCCATCTAGCAGGAGGAACATTGCTAATTCCATCAATCGGCTCCAAAAAGACTGTATTAGCAAAACAAACTTCTGGAATCCAAATAGCACAGACAACATGGGCCCATTTCCCATCCGGTGTTTGTTTGAAAGCACCTAATTTGTTAGGACAAAGCTCACATATCCCAGTGCCCTTCGCATCCGGGCTTTGTAGACACCGACGACAAAGCCACTGACCTTCCGGGATATCTGTAAAAAATTAAAAATACGTAAGAAAGTAACGCCTAAAAACATTTCCTAAATACCAAAATATTTTGTAAGCGTATAATAATATACTTCTAACTTACAAGGGACTCCGTAGCACTCTTGATGAATGGCTATATTACACATGTCACAGAAAAGTATGACATTACTATTCTGGCATTCTCCATCCAAGCAAACACAACAAACAGCGTCATCATCAATCGATGGACTGTGTTGCACTCCAGTGGCTTGTATTTGAACGAAAGCCTCTTTTTCAAAACGATCCATAAGGAATTCCATGGTGCCTTCGTCAACTGCAACTAACTTCCCTTTTTTCCGTTTTTCATTGAAAAGTTTTAACCATTCACAATCCACTTCGTCGAGATCATATTCCACTTCCTCGGCTAAATCTGCAGCAGACTTTTCCACGTATTGAATGTAGGAACTTGGCATTTTTGGTGCTTTAACAAATTCAAAATCTTCCAAGATCTGAAATTCCACTTCGGGTAGTTTCACTGTATGTGAATCATTTTGGGTAGGGTTCAAAATAAGATCAGAGTCAGGAATGGTTGAAATGTCTGGTTTGCTCAGTTGCATAGTCAAATTACGATTCTTCTCACTTGTTTTTTTAGCACTTTTACTTCTTTTCGCTTTAGCTTTCGATGATCCTGTAGCACAAGGTGTTTGTATATTTATTTCATTATTTAATGTAAATTTCATGTCGTCACCAGGTTCAATCACAGCAATTTGTTCATACACTCCCAATCGTTCAGACACTCCATCAATCTCAAATTCAACGATATGTGGTGATGACTGGACGGGGGGAGAAACTTTTTCAACACTCTTCGCAACTCTTATTCTACTCGGAGTAGACTTGACTGATTCCTTGACCGACTTCATGACACTTGACCCATTGTTCTTTCCATGTTTCTTGTTTTTACGTGGAGTAAAAGAAAAGGTTTTTCCCATACTGTATTTTTAGCGGAACGACTGATCGCAGCCGTTTTCGTTCATTTGAAGAATTTGGGTTCATCTATCCTGGAAAAGTATAAACAACAATTATGAATTTATTATTCATCTTCGCTTTGTCGTTATCACAAGAATTAACGTATTCGGGAAAAGTAAACCTTTGTGCTTTGTCGTTTTATGTGCAAGTTTGTGCAATATGCATGGAATTCTCAAGGGCAGACTCCTTCGAAAATAGTAGTAACAGATAAGACCTGCAGGTATGAAACATGAAACAACCCACTCGTGATGATTCATGATTCAAAATCAATGTTTTCTATGCAGACTGAGTTTGACTATTGAGATAAAATAATAAGATGCTGATGCTAGCAAGAATATTATGTAAAATTGTACCACAACACTAAACAGCCAGTTCTCACAGAAGCAAATTTTTATTTCTTTTCAGACATTCAGGACGAACATATTTTACTCCAAGTTCTGTCTAGAATGCTGCATTTGGAAAAAATTACTGCACTTTCGTATAAGTAACACACAAATGACTTGTAACGTCCGGCGTCTTCGACGTAGCCATGGACAGTTCCTGTACCAATTTGTCCCCTTCAAGTTTGAATTTTCTCTCCACCTACAGAAAGAAGAAAATATTCAACTATATACTGTGAGCAAGTAAGCGTAATACCTAACTGTTGCAGTTGGAGTCGAAAATCTTACCATTGAGACAGAAGGCTCCTTCGCATTCGACATTCTTCCAATATTAGTCGACTTAAGAGTTATCTGGTTTCCATCGACCTGACCTTCCTCAACAGTTGTTAATCCTAATAGAATTTGAACGGGAATTGGTTATCAAGACTGGAAAAAGTACTTTAGATGAAAATAGACGAGTCAAATTACCAAAATTGTGGGCCACCAGGAAAGAAAGATTATTTCCACCACCCGAGCGCAAGAATCCGCTTTCCAAATGCATCGGATTTCCGTTGTTAGGATTAAAAGATCGTCCTGCATATCCCAACAACGGCTGCTTCCCAAAAATGTTAAATTCAAGGGTTTCCTTATAAGAAAAATCTTTAATGCCCGGAAAAGTACCCGCAGCCTTTTCGGATTCCAAGTCCGACAATCCAAGAGATTGGTTTTATCAAATCAGAAATGTCGCCTTCCATTTCAAAATTATACGTTTCTAAAAATAACAAATAAGAGAATTTTCAATAGATATATTTAAGGAAACTAGCCCATGGGAATATTTTAACGTGAATAACTCCTTTAAAATATTGCATGAGTGCATCCAATCCATACACGCTTCATGATTCCCATCCTCAGTATGGCCTCTGACTAGATACGTAATCTAATTGAAACGGCGTGAGAAAACGATAATGTGGACTTTGCATTTTGCTTTGGCTGCACTTCATCATCAGAACTTACAAGTTACAAGAAATTCAACTAATTCGAAACACTTGCAAACTTAGAAAATTCAATTTATTACATAATTTCTTCATGAACACAAACATTTTGTGGTATGAACCTTTGAACGAAATCTTGAAAACAAGTTAAACGGGGAAATATTCATCGTACAAAGTAAGTATGACTTTTTGAAAGATAAAACTGAACACTGTCGCGGAGGCCGCTTCGAATTTGCTCCCACCGGTGACAACTGAAACCATAAAAATACTTTTGTGATATTTCTGAATACCTGTCTACTTACGTTTTCTGAATCCATCGGTAATATTTATTTAAGACTTGCCTTCATAACTCCTCATATTCGATAGGAGAAACAGGCCTTTAACGAACAGAATTCTAGAGTACAAATCAGTGTAAACCCAAATCAGTGCAAGCAACTCAAAGACTTCAGAGAAACCGGTTAGGCAAAGTCCTTTCCAAAGTGTAAAGTACGAAAATGATTTCTCTCTCTTCTGATGCCAAACACCAAACCACGAGCTCAGAAGCATCATTCCGTGGAAAAGACACGTACTGATTACGGTACGTAATAGTACACGATAAAAATTTAATTCAATTTCATAAAAATCGGCGGCCGTGCTCTCCGTCTCCATTCCTTTTTGGAAACACCAGAAACAGTATGCCTCACAAAACAAGAACACAATGCCCAGCTTCCAAAAGCCCTAGAAATTAAAAAAAACCAATAGCCTAGTTAACACATAGTTGCCAAGAAATAATTATTCAAACCGTACCAACCCATAAAAATAAAAAGCCGTTCATTACCTCAAAAACAGTGTTGTGAAGAATATGCCTGTAAGCCATTTCATTTTGAAGCACAAGATTAATGACTACAATAATTGGATCATATTCCACGTATTTATCGATCAGTTCTCCACATTTAGTCTGAAAATTAAAATGTACATAAATGAATACAAAGTTTTTTTGATAACTGTCAATCCTGTTTTCACAAATTCCGTTCTTACACATGGAAGTAGTTTGATGAGGTTTCCTTTTGCATAGGTCTTGTAAACTTGTGGTTCTTCATTTCCACAATGAATACACTGATATGGTAATGGAGCCATCATGTCTTCGGTTCGGTATCAACTGCCATTCACTTTTTTCTCCGCTGTACGTAAACATAAGGGAAGACTTTTTTGTGGTACTATTTAATTATAATTATAGCGTAGAAGATGATGATAATTCATCTATTCATCATCACATATATCAGCCAATCTGCCAAGCCCGACGCCCGATCTGAATCAATGAAAATATCACCCACGAAATTGGTCTCCCTATCATCTGAGAAAGTTAACCATCCTTGCATTTGCATTTCCTTGCCCTAACCTGCCTAATTAAAATTTATGCCGACATGACGTGCACTTGAGTATTTTAGATTATTTAGATGGTTATCTAAACTAATCTAAACGACAAGCATGAGTGACAGATGAATACCACCCAGTCAATGCCACAAAAACAAACAGAATTTTCCAGCAATAACAATTCAGATTGTTCGTGTTCCTGTTCTACATCATCACGTAATGCACTTGCCCTTTGCTTGTATGTTGTATGTTACGACATTGTGTAAAGCTCGCACAAAATTCAAGAACCCCCAATGTGACAAAACGCAACTCAACAACAGAAATAGAAGTGACAGCGAGTGAACTGTCAAATCAAAATAGTGTCACCCTCAAAATGATGTAATCAATGTTATGACTTATAAGAGAGCGTCTATACGTAACAAATTGACAATTGACAAAATAGAAGTAGAAAGAATTAAAAAAATTAATTAAAAAAATTGACTTACGTTGACGTTAATGATTCAGTCTGTTCTCTCAATACTGGATGTCACTGAATGCCCAAGAATTGGCCGGGTCTACAACTTGGAATTAATTTTTGACACTGAAAAACTAAAAAATTTCTTGACGGAAAAGATGGTTTCTCCGACTCAAGTATTCCCGGATGAACAATCCCGCTTTCGATTCTCCAATCCCACAAGATTTTCAGCCCAAGCGTTCGGCTTCTATTGGGGCAACGTGAGAGAACTCTCAACGCGATTATTTTTACTGGTACAGGGTGATCCAAAAGAGATGTAAAAAAATAAAACGAAAATTAATTCTTTCGTAAGGATTTAGCTGCTGTTACAAAGTATTCGCGTTCAATTTCAAGGGCAATTCCAATGTATACGTCCTTAAGCACATGCATACTGTATACACTGCACTGTAAATCAAAGGAAGATTTATTTCTGAACTTTCTGAATCTTGTACAATCAATTCCACTAATTTTTGAATTATACCAATTATCTGCAGTTTACCCATGTCTGCAATGGAGTAAAACAATGCTTGCGTAATAAATTGAAGAAGTTCTGTTCAGTCACAGTCATTGTTATTGTCCGCTGCGCGCTGTAGACTGCAATCATAGCGCATAGGGCAGACTTGGGCCAATTTTTACAAATACGGCATTTGTATAAATACAATTACAAAATTACAATTGCGTAATTGTAGTTAATTCATAGATGGGCAAGATACACACAAAAGTATCTCGAAGATACTAGCTGAAAGATACAAAAATTTTGTAGCCAAGATACAAGATAAAAGATACTCTAATTCTGACTCTAAAGATACAAGATTGTATCTTGAAGATACTTTTTCAAGATACATGTTAGCATGGGAATTGTATCTTTTATCTTGTATCTTGAAGGGATTTTGAGGAAAGATACTGTGCTAAATACTTTTTCATACTTCTAAAGATAAAAGATAGAAGATACAAAATGTATCTTAGATACGTATCTTCCAGATACAAGTATCTTGCCCATCTATGAGTTAATTACATCGAAAATTTGCAAAGATGGAAGCATAATTTATAATTTGTAACTAATTACGTAATTGGTCCAAGTCTTTAAAAGGATAACTTTTACGATACAATTACTAATTCATATGGTTCAATCAAATGCATTTTAGGCATCTTAGTTTTCAATATATCTTTCGTTTAAACGTAAAACGTATTAGCAACTAGCAGGATATTTCAAGTGCGCTACATCTCACTGTACATACATCTTTGCATGATCTTTGTCGCATTTTTGTTGTTGGATTGTAAAGCAACATGCAACAGTCCGAGGCAGAATAATGTTCAATAATGTAATTTTCATTTACAATTACATAAATAAATACAAGTTCATTCTGAAGTAGTGTTCCGTTAATACACTCTTGTTGTTCATGATTTTAAGACATTAGGCTGACTTATGGCAACTCAATCCCACATTCATATTGCAATAGTTCGCATTGGCATTCTACGTATTCCATCCCTGTCTCCATTTTTCTGTGTCCTCGATTTGAAGTAATGCATAATGTTTAAAAAGATAATGACTATTCTCTAAATGAGTAATGGCTCAGATCAGATCAAAATCAATCAAACGCATGCATAAACAATGATAAAACAATGCATGCAATTATCGTCTTGCTAGCCAAAGCCACTTGCAATTACTTCACCATTTTGCCAAAAGCTTGAATTGTGAATTGTAGTTTGTATTGTTATGGGGCGTGTCTTGTAACAATGAATGCTGAATGCACTAATCACGCATGGAACCCTTGTGTTTTACAGATTATTATGAAATAAATTTAGCAACCGGAAGGCCTTCTTCTACTCTTATCTGTTTCATCATAAGTTCACCTAAGCGATCAGACATTTCCTTCCTGGAATCGAAACATTACTACGCTTCTGTTTCAATGTTTAGTTGCGTTAGTGTAACCGAGTGTGTCCAATTTGATCATTAGAACTTCTGAACATAGAATCCCTATTTTTTTAATAAAATTTTAACACGCAATCTGTTGATTTAATATAATTAATTGAACAATTAAACCGCATCCATATTCAGATTTGTGGCGATTTGTTATATAAAAATTGTACCCAAACTATTGTATACGTAACACTATTTTCGAGTCCTTTGTATAAAGGCCATAATTCCATGCGAAAGGGTTTCTTGTGGAATCAAACTTTGTTCGGCTACGTTTTAAAATGGTAATGGTTTCTTTATCAACATTTTTATTACATCTTTATTCGCTAGGATGATTTTCTGCTTACACAGGATTCGGTGACATTTTTAAACTCTCATATATCGTCGAGACATTAGTTGCGTCCGAATTCTATGGAAGCAGAAATTTTTTTAAGCGATATACCCCCTGTGAAGTTAATCATTTAGTGAATGATTTTGACTTTTCAGGAGAATTTTAACAAATCGTCAAGGCTAATATTACTCATAGCCATTATCGCGTCTCAGATTTCTTCGTTCGAAACTTCACCAGTGATACATTCCGCCTCCAAATCTAGAGCAAATATTAATTACTGCGAATTAGATGCAGGCGACGCAAAAGAATTGGCAAAGTCTATCTGCGAAGCTTACAAGATTTTCAGCTTTTGTTCATCGGAGAGTTCAACTGAGAAAATTTTATTGGATCAATGTTGTACATGCTTTGACCTTTGCTGCGCTTCATTGGAAAGTGGAGAATCCTTTGAATCAGAAGGAAGTACTGAACCTTCTGCTACTATAATTTTCCCGGGATCTGTCGACACCGGAATGTCTCGAAGAAATAGACGCTCGTCTAGCTCTAAACAAAAGTCAAAGAACAGCACCAGCACAGCTGCAACCGGAAGTGCTATCAAAATAAACCCGACAACTCCGCCACCATTGTCAGGAAAACCTGGTGGTGACAAATACAATATTTCTGTCCTTGTTTCTATTGCAGGTAAAGGTCAACGTACACGGCATATGGGAAATGGCGAGTTGCGTTGATTTGATCGAATTTTTGAGAATTTTAACAGATTTCCAAGCATTCATTGGCGTAAGCTCTCGTTCTGTCTTTAAAATTACATATCACTTGCCCTGGCCCAAGCGCCAAGCTTTTTCCGGTTTAACCTTTGTAATTTCCGTAAAACGCTGCTTTCTGCAAACTGTTTCAGCCGCCGCTCAAAACAGCGTACAAAACGTACATTAACTTGTAACAGAAATTCTGCTAAATACAACCGCCCAACCATTTCCCTTAAGGTGTTCGTTCATACGGTCGCCTAACAAATTTTTATTGTGATATGTTCTGAACTTTTAAATGGTTACGTTTGAAAGTCAAAGAGGCATTGAATAAGTTTGCCAATGCTTTAAAAAATGCTACAGAAGGTGAAGAGACGACAGAACGGGTCGAGTCGGAAACAACTACACAAGACCCTTGCTTGGAATTCAGTAGTAAGTTGCTATACAGTTAATTTTTTAATTTTGCGTCAAGAATATTCAAGTTATTTGGCGTAATTTTCAAGGTGGTGCATCAAAATCTCAAGTCTCGTCAATCAAAAAGGGTACGTCGCGAAATTTTCAAAGTAGAGCTTGTTGATTGGTGAATGTGTATAAAATTGTCTATCAAACGTTTAGATATTCCAAAGGGACTAAACTGTACAGAACTTGACCCGTTGGATGAATTCTTTCCAATCAAATCCGGAGCAGGTATATCTAAAAATAAACGACATAAGAGGAGCAAAAAGTTCCGTGTATTACCATCCTCTAAATCTGATACCGAAAATACTGGTTCTTCATTGGACTTGTCTGGGAAACACTCTGAAGGAAAGAAAACCGGTGACTCCAGGGGCAACCGTATGAGAAACCTAAGGGATGACCCAATTTTGGGTTCTGGTAATTAATTAACATTGCAATTAAATTCTAGTTATGTTTTACGGTTTTGCAGTTTTAACGATTGAATGTTCATAACGTTTAGAAGACGTTTCAGAAGAAATCGCGGACCGAGGGAATGGAAAGTATAGTCACGATTCGGAATCCGCAACGCCTACCCCAAAAGAAAGACCCGGAAAATGTCAAGTTATTAGTGACAGTTGCATTTCATTGGGACAGGATTCCGGAAACTGTAAAAAAGATGCCGATTGTCCTGGAACAAAGAAATGTTGCTTTTATGGTTGTGCCCCACACAAGGACGTCGGTGTCTGTCAGATCCCCACATTATTTTGAAGGATTCCAGAGAATTATTTACTACATTTTTCCTGTTTATTCTATACCTTTAATTGGTTTTGGGAATTCTACAGCTGTTTCGCCAATATAAATACTATTGCAGGGAAAATAAATCGTGCGTGACTAATTATTTATGTTGTCCATAACTTTGCATTCCAAAACAACGTGTATGCGTGTACCAAAGGCACCGTCATAAGTTCTGGGAATTCAAAAATGAGTCAACTTCGTTAAAAAACGATTAGCCATGAAGCTGAATTAAGTGCAAAAGAGGAGTTACGTCGTTAAAGTATTGACTCAAAATCTAATTTTCGATCTTTTCATGAATCACAATCATAATAGATTCTTGGTAAACCAGCAGATGACAACGACATTTCCTTATGACTGTACACTAATCTAAGTTTACAAATCAATTTTAAAAGTACTTTCATCATCGGGTCGGGATATGATTGAGTTACTCTTTGTAAATGGACCAGAGGTTTCATTTTATACTGACACCGATCCGAAACCCGAACCAGTACCATCTTCATTGTGCCCATCCATCGATACATGACTTCATGCTTACCAATTTGGAAAGTTTTTGCAACCTGGCCGAAACCGGAATTCAAGTTGTATTTTATTGCCCGAGCCCGAACCATGCTGACATAAATCGCTACCCAATCCGTTGGAACGTGAATCGTGTTCCCAGAGAATATTTTCCCTCTGTCATGCACTTAAAGTGGGTTAGATTTATTGTGAGTTATACGTTATTGCTTTGCACTTCATACACAATAACAATTAAACTTTTATCGTCGTACAATAAAGTCCTGGTGAACTCTCTCCTTAATGTTCAATTTCACAAAAGTACTCCTTGCTAGAACAACTCGAATAGATTTATTATTCAGCCCACGACATTCCACTCATTAAGTAACTCCTATTGGACGATAACCAAATTACATCCTTTAATTCGTGCACCCCTGCCTGGATTGTTAGACGCCTGTTGTTACTGCCGCTTCACGCCATGAAATAAACTTGTGAACAATAAGAAAAATATTCCAGGTCGAAAGCAGTCATCACTTTAATTTGCCCTAGCTGGAAAGGAAGGCTAGATTGAACAAGTTTATCAAAGTCGGAGTGACTGTAAGTTGTCTAATTTCAGACGGAGTTTTATCCGAGAATATTTAACCTTAAAATACCAATTTTTCTACGCTGTTCCAAATTACCAAACCAAGCTGTACCATGTAGTACAACAACTTTGCAATGCGCTCGTGGCGTTATCCCAATATACACGATTGAATGACGTCAAAGTCGTCGTCATCGGAATGCACGTATTAGAGCACCACTTTCGCTTTATTTTAATCCACCAAAGTTCTTCAAAAACTGGACGAATACGTAGCTATGAATAAGAATATTTAGAAAACTAAATATTTGTAGCTGGAATTAATCTAGTGGGTATCATTCAGTCTACATTCACTAAAGTAATACACTACTTTAGTGGAATCAAACCCGAATTTCATTAGTTGTACATGGCAAACCTGTGCATTTGCAGAGTAAAAAATACTCGTATCCCATGTAATGAAATGGCACTTGTTCTCTAAAGCTGTTTGACACTTTTTGAGGTTTCTCTTTGTGTTTAGATGAGGATGACACTTCTGTTGAGTATTTGGTCTACGCTGTTACAACTTGGACTCGGGTCATCGGATGGTTCAAAATGCCCAGGCGTGTCATGTTCACCTCCGATGCCAGGTGCGGATTGTAGGGCACAGTACGGGAGGGATGATGGGTGCTGCCCGGAGTGGTCATGCACATTGAATGGCTACACTTCTACTATCTATGGTACCATCTTGAAATAAAACGATAACCAAGAATAGTAGAATCGTAATAAGCTTTACTCGTTTACAGGAAAAATGTCTTCTGGTAGTTCCGGAGGTTCAAGCTATTTTTCGTCATCTTCGTCATCCGGCGGTGGTGGACAAAGCTCATCTTCTTTCTCGCAGAGTAGCAGTAGCAGCAGTGGATTTGGAAATTTACCCGGCTTTCAGTTTCAACTCCCTAACTTTGGAAATCTCTTCGGTTAGCAATCCAGTCCAGTGACAAACCAAGTTGTTAATGTTACACACAGACACAAACAGATGTTACCGTGTATAGATCTTACTGCATACCCCAATTATTGAAGTTCATTAAATAACTAAAAAAACAGCATATCACCTCGTTAAAGTGCTGATTCGAAATTATGCATACTATCGTCGATAACTTATCGCCTGATGGCTTTAAGTGGACTGCTTGCACGCCTAGGCTACACGGCGAAGGTAAATCTATGCCGAATTTGTTTAAAATAATATTTTCTGTGCACTTTGAATGTTCGACTAATTCTAGTTTTCAGTGCGCTTATGTCTCTTCTTATTATATTCAGTATATAAGTACATTCTAATACATGAGTGTACAATAAAATATTGGAATTATATCCGAAGTACATCCTCTTAACACGAAACTAGCTCTCCATTCCATTTATTTCAGGTTTTTTTCTAGTTAATGGGTCCAGATAAAAACTACAATTATTGATCTGACAAATAGCTTAATTAAGCATGACAGAATATCTTACAACACAAGCAAGCATGTACTTGGATATAAACGCACCAGAAATGCACAATTGTGTTAATTGGCGATCTTCTTAACTATAACTTGCCCAGTCTTAACGACAACTTTTGTGACGAGTGGCACTTCCGCAGTCTTTACTACAACTTTTTCAGCTGTTTTTGTTGCAACTTTTGTTCCAATCTTGCCCAAGCTTAACAATGCTTTTGCGCTGAAAAGATTAATTGAGTCCTCAATTACGATATATCAAAACAGAATTCTGTTTCAAAATAGTATGGTGTGTTGGATATTAGCAAATATTTACAAGATAAGGTTAGATGGCTTACCCCGTACAGTCACCAACAATTGAAACCCCGCTTTGGATGCCTTTCCAAACTGCATGACCAAAATTTCCTTCGTTGATTGCATTCACGGTGTCACACACCAATTTAATTGAACCAACTACTGGAATCAGCTTAACTAAATCACCACCGGTAATCCACCCGCCGCTGCCGTTATCCTTACGGTTATTTCTACTCAACTTATCAGAATTACAAGTTTCTGCAGTGATTGGATTTTCTGTCACTCCTGTCAACAATGTCCCATCTGGGAGTCTAACAAGCATCATAGAACCGAAGTAGCCGTAAAGATGATAGTCGATACTCAAATTGGATTTCAAACACAGCAACTGGCTTGCCGAACCAAGACGACCGACTATTTCTCACTGCTGTGTAAATCATATCTTCATGTTCTCTCCAAACACCTCTGTTCATGTTCCTGTTTTGTGGAAATATATTTACCAGATCTGTACCGGAACCACCGAGTCGACTTGCAATTATATGACCGGCGTCATCATTTACATTTTTACATTTCCAAATTCACGAGCCCGCATTCTCGAAGTTTGGTTGGTTGGATTTCCTGTATCCAAATGTTGCCTTCCAATTTCAGCACGGATAAATTCAACTCTTCCACCTATACCCAGTTGATATTCTTTTATTGGATCCTTGGGATCATTTCGAAAATACGTCTTACACTTACAATGTGATGATCTATTCCGTTTCGGGTACTTAAACTCGTATATGACCATTTCAAATCAGTTAAGTAGTTGATCCAGCAACTTTTATCCTGATACTGACTGACACATTCATAGCCAATTCTTAGCCTTGGATGTTCTAAAGAAAGAAATTCTAAATAACTCCAAGTTGAAGGTCAGAGTCAGAGCGGACCAGTTCTGGTTTCATTTACATAAGGAGACTCAGACTCCACACGTTTAATACCACTTTTATCATCGGGTTACTTGAATTGTGTCTTGAGAGTTTTCTAATTTTTGGTAGATTCTTTGCAGTTAACCGCGGAAATATTTTTTAGACGAAATAGAAATAATTGTGTGAAATGTTAAATTAACAGTATTCATTCTATATACGTACATTTTTTGTTGCCTTCTCTCTCTCTCTCTGTCTCTCGTTTGATGGTATTAACAAAATGATAACTCTCAAATATTAAAACATGAAATGACAATTCAATTATAAGAAATCCTTCAGGAGTAAAGATTGAACGCCAAATATTTAAATTGACGGTCAGTGAAATTCCCTTGAAGGAAGTGCGATGAAGATGATAGTTTAATCTCCAGTAAGTGCTAACATGATGTAATAGAAATGTATAAGTTTATAAGTGTTGGTCGTATCGTCTCGGTTCAACGCATTTGTGTAGCAGCGAACGGCTAGAAAGTGGCTGACAGCATTTCATTTCATTAGACTTTATTTATGAAAGTGCATGGGTTTGAATTTGAAAATGGTTAGATTATTGAATACTCTGTGGTTTTTACTATTGATGACTGGATTGTGACAAGGATTATGATTGTTGTTTAAACTAATATGAATTGGAGTATAAAAATTGTACAATTGGGTCAACATAATTGGTCTGTTTAGTGGTTAAGTTAAATAATTAATTAAAGTGTGCCACAGAAGGGAGAGCAGCAGTTGAGGGAGTTGATTTTGCAGATTGTTAGCAATTAAGAAGTGATTGATTGATTTATGACAATTTTGTAATTTTGATTCCTTGCTGATTCTGATGACACTTTAAATAAATCATTATCTAAATCTAAATCTAAATCTAGACTCATCTAAACTCTGTAAGAAGGAACACTACCATGAATATTTTATTACAGCAGCTTGCTAAAATGTACTCATTGTGGATAAATAAGAGCTGATGATAAAAAATCTGTCTGTGCAAAAATTATTGCATGAAGTCTGAAATCATCATAAAACATCATGGAACTCGTTGTATGGAGACCGTTGTATTTGTTTCATATTACTTTACTCTAATTTACGGTCATTTATCATTTTCATTCATTTTCGAACGGGTTTATATTTTCGACGCTGGGATTGGATGCACGTATTTTCTGAGCTACACTATAGCTTTAAGTTAATCGTCATGGATCTTCTCGCAAATGTAAATTAAATGACTTCGAACAGATATTTGAAAACCCGGAAACTTAGAACTCACAGACAGTTAGGGTTTAGAGTTTTTACAAATTGTTACATTGCAATGTTTGTGAATTTGGGTTGATGAGGTCATCAAACAGTTCCACTCCGAGCTTGGAACCATTGTTCCGATTTTGTAAACAAAACCTCATTCAATAAACCACCTAATTCGGACGGTCTAAAAAAACATCCGCGTCTGATGATACAGTCCAACCCACTTCGGTGAGTTGGAACCTTTGTATGAATCACTGGAATTTAGGGCACTAGCAGTTTAACTTTCAACGATTTCACTTCAGTACTACTTTTCAATCCAATCTTAAACGTTCACTACAAATTATTTCCCTAGAAATGATGTTGACTGTAGGACTAGCGTTTTCCCTATCTTTCTGTATAATTTTCTCAGCAGGATTCCCGACCCCAAAAGAATTGATCAAAATGCAACAAGTTCAGGAGAATAAATTGGAAAATCAGGAGAAAGGGAACGTAACTCCAGAAAAGGACGGAAAGAAATCTGATGAAATTAAGGTAGCAAATCTTGCTGGGTCAGATTCGGCCGTCGAACAAAAAACAAAAGAAGGGGACAGTTCAAGTAAATCGGATGGGTTACAGTTAACCACGGATATGACCGGTCTGTTAAATCAGCAACATGAGTACATGAAAAAATGTCCAGACATAGTTTGTGCCCCTCCACCATCAATTGCTGATGGAAGCTGTCAAACTTCCAACGATCCTAGCCTAAACGTCATGGGTCCAATGTACGTAAAAAATAACTTTTCGAAATAATAGATTTCCGTATTTTATTTGGAAAAGTGTTTTAAATAATTTTATTAACAGAATGGGTCCTTTGAGCGAATGTTGTCTCCTTTGGATTTGTACTCGCCATGATGGTTCCTTTTTCACGCATTACGGTATACTGTGTACATGCATATTTACCGTGCACAGATTTTTGTGTGTGACGTGTTATAAACATTTTCTATAATTTTATTTTTGAAAATAGGAGTAGCAAGTATAAGAGGCACAGAAATGGGAAGCTCAGGATCCTCTTTTGCCAACCATTACAGTCACAGCAACAATTTTGGCCAAAACCATTTCCCGAATAACTTAGCGTTTACTTCTAACGGAAATTTTGGAGCATCAAATAATTTTGGTGGGTCGGAGGCATTTCACGGACAAGGTCATCCAATTACTACGGCTGCTCTTGGGTTTACTGGTCAATTCCTAAATCCAGGCATCCCGTCTTTTCCGAATTTCCAAATTCAATCTCCATTTCCTCCACAACCTGTTGCATCAACTTCCACTTGGGGAGTTTTCCGAAATCGTAGGGATTCAAACCCTCAACAAAATCAAAACTCACAGTTTGGACAGCCTCGAGCGATTCGACAAAGTATGTGAATTTTTATAATCTGCATTAATTTCAGTGTACTCCTGCCATTAATTCATGTTCTGATATATTGCTTTCAGGTGGACAAGATAATTTCAGAAGACCGATGCAATTCCCTCAATTTTAGGAAACATTTGATCAGATAAAGTTTTGATTGTATTATACTTTACATCTCTATACTATAATCATTTGTCCAATTATCACGGTTATCACACACAAATAAAATACTGAATACTGCAATTTTCTTATGTGTTGAGGTTTCTCATGTTCTTCCCCGGAATTTCTAACTAATGTTATGTCTTGTAAAGATGTCGGATTTCTTGTTTTATGAGCTCTGCTGGCGATGATGCGCGATGCGAGTCTTCTATTAATTGCTAATGATTCATGAAACTTTAACGAACTATTTGACTACGATTACTGTACATAATGATAATGCATGCTGAATTTTGGCTAATACCGTGCGTGCGTGATGACGGAAACGAGTGATTGGGAATACTTTATTACAATTAATTACAATTACATAATTGGCTACACTGGTCAGAAAGAACGGTGTAATCACGCATTGACGCGGTTGTATGGAAGAACATCCGATCAAGCCCACAACAGCCATCCAGATAAGCAGTTATGCTATGCAAGTAATTGTTACCAAAAAGTTTGAATTACTATTTTAAAGTCATCCACGCATTTGTTCCAGACGATTCTACATTATTTGAGTCACTCGCAAACCGAATGACTGTCAGATGACAGTCTTGTCAGTCATTTTCACTTACTGAAACGTATTTTCTTTTACTATCACCATTCACGTAACATGCATTTGCCAGTTTTGTCCTTGTCTGTCACATCACAATTAGCGATGCGTCAGCAAGGCCAGTTTCAGTAAAAATGTCGGGAAACCTGGAAGATATGATCAAGGACTTTCCAGAAAAGTGCGGATTTTCACGATATGCCATAATACTTTGTATAGGGTTACCAACATAGTAATTAATAAAAACTATCGACATTTAAAGCTAAGAATAACGACTGCAATTTCAATACGATTACTTTCTGAACACTCTGCATAATGAAAGAATTTTTTTAAACGAAAATATTGCAGTCTCATGATCAAAAAACAATCCAATAGAAATAAATAAACCAGAAGTATAGGCAGCTGCCGATAAATTCTGGAGAATTCCGGGATGACGGAAATTCTGATTTTATTGAGTAATCCAAACAAACCCACTTAATCCAGTAATATGGATTAACAGTTGTGAAGTGAGTGAGTTGCACGAGGAGTACACGTTCGACGAGAAATTCATACATTTAATATTAAGAGACTCTTAAGCAGGAGTCCAAAGTAGATAAAAATATAACATACATTACAATATATGTTCAATCAGCTTGCTTGAGTTTGAATTCGTTGTAACATAAATGTTGATATCTAAAAAATAAATAATAAATAAAACGAAGTTGAGCACATAAAGGTGGTGCTTAACCCTGACTGGTACATGGGACTTGAACTGGACCTCTCCTATACTCCAAACTTCCACAAACTAACATAAAGTACCCCAACTTTTTAATGCATAATTTTGACAATGTTGACTTGATGTTTCCTGTTTACATACAATGAATCTCTTAAATGTTTAACAATTCCTAGCAGTCTATTTTCTTAATACCCCTTCCTGTTCCTGTTACAATAACTAAAATTTTCCGTAGATCAATGTTGACGTTGACTACTATTCGTTCACGGAAGAGACACCTTGCCCGGTAGAGTAGCAAAATAATTATACATTACCACGAACATAATTGTGATCACTCATAAATTATAAACTCTCAAGTTTACAAATACTCCAAACTCAACTAAGTACTGCATGTAATCCCAGTGTTTTCTAGTGGGCTCTTGAAGAGTTAAAAAGTATGACTGCGTATATATTTGCTCTCTACTAAATTGAGAAAGGTCAATCCTAAATCCGTAAATCCAAAGTTTGAAAGAACGCATATTATTTACACGTACGTACGCATGCACACTGAAGCACCTCAGTACATTTTAACAGTATTATTATTATTATGCAAATTGAAACTAATACTAGCCAACATTAATATTTTGTTAACTATATTTCAACTAGTCAGTCTTCATCTGGTTTCGGCACGCACCATTGACCATGCATTTCTTCTCTTGTCATCTTAAGTAACTTGTTAGTCTTGACAACATGCCATTTTCTCTTTCTCATAGAGTTAGTCCAAAAAGAATCACAACCCAGGGTTTTAAAAAATAATGACTTTTAGGTGCTCGCAGGCTCAGGGTCTTTTAAGTGTAACGTTTTCCTCAACCTCATCACCAGACGACTGTGAAACTTTCCAAAAGCACCAGTAGATTCGGAAGACGATGAGGATGACGATGACCTCGATGGAGAATATATTGGAGCTGCATTCCCGGTTGGGGCTGAAGTACTTGGTCGGACCCCTTCTTTCGGATGCCTAAATTCAGAAAAGAATAAAAAATGGTCATGATTAGTTAGATTAGACATTATTCCATTATTACCGCGGACAACAGATCCGACAACTGTACAAATCTTTATCTGGTCTATGTGTAATTTCCAAAAATTAAGACTGCGTTTATTTTTAAAAAAAAAGTTAAACCGCAGCACGTACTTTTGATGGAGCGGAGTTGTTTGATGAGACACTGGAATCAAGGCAGGTGCTGAACCTCTGACTCGTTTCAATTCCATCGGCTTTGTTCTTGGAACCGAACTCGTAACATTGGCCGCACTGGGTGAGACTGTTAAACTCGGATCTCCAGATTTAACTTTTCTTTTTCCATCCGCACTCATCACCCTTCGATGATGACCATCTACTTGGTCCGACGCTCGTCTTTGTTTAGGATGATGACCAGTATTGTTATGAGCATACAAAGTATACTCCTTCTTCATGACCGGCATCATAAACGCCATTTTTGTTGATTTTTCAATCGGCTTCCGTTATTGTACAATAATTTTAATTATAATGCTGACTGAAGTGATGTAGTATGTAGTGAACTAGACTTGGTGGTATTTTTGGTATTTTCGTTTTAACTTGCTTGTAAGTGCTTGTAATAGTAGTAGTGCGTGTGCATGTGCGATTGACAGATTACAACAAACTGGCGGCTTTCAATTTCTTGTTCACAAAAATGTTAAAGTCTTGTTTATTGTTGTGAGTCATTTTATTCCTTGTCGTCACTCTAAACTCATGAATAGGAAAAATCGATGATGCGAGCAGCATTTGTAATAGTACTGCCGCTGCTTCAGAAATCCAAAAAAATGTGATGGTTAACGTCACAAAATAATTGGAACTCTCCTTTGGATTCAAACTTATTTTTTCTTTACAACTTTTGACGTCTGTTGCTTCTGATTGAGAAATGTACACTACGAGTAGACTGCTCATTAATTTCTAATTTATCAATGAGTAATAATGTGTGATGACACAATTTCCATGCAGTAGCTTAGCTTCTGCTCTGATAACGTTATCAATATCGTCCAGAACCAAATCCCGCGTACGTGTAGCTGAATTTTTCCACCCTGTATGTTGCCCTGACTGACGTCCGGCACGGATGACTAGACCGCGTACGTACACTCTGGATGATATGGATCTGAAAAGGTTAAAAATAAACATAAATATACAAACTGCTAGCATTAAGTAAGAATATAGCATAGCAAGAAAATTAGACTTGTAAAAATTATCCGTATCCACCCACTATAGTGGAAGCTTGGAGCTTGTGCAAAATCTTCTTACCCAAAATTGCAAATGCAAATGTAAATATTATACTACAGTCTCATGACATAAAACACTGCGCACAACTAGCACTGACTACTAACTAGTTTATACTCGGTTTATTTAAAAGAGAGCATTCTGTGGAGATATAAGATAAGAAGGATGAGCAGTCGAACCTTCAAAGCATTTTTTATCTTCAAAGCGTTCGTTCTCCCATGAGGGTTTGGCTTCAAGTTTCGAGATACAGATAAAATGCTTTGGAGAATGATAAGCTCATGGCGGCTTTAATCTCCGCAACCGATGAAGCTAAGAATATCCTGTTCACTCCCATCCGTCCCATCTACTTGACAAACAATTTCTGAGCCGCCTATCCAATTAAATCCTTTCCAAATATATGAATATACGAATTTTCTAGACATTATCCTGCTCCTCGCTTTACCAAAGAATATAAACAAGGTAAACATTGCACTACTGCATCTCCGAGCTTCGGATTAGATTCTTATTTGTCGTCACCCATATGCACTAAAACCTCATGCTACGAGCTACGATGGCTACGAACAAAAGCTGCACTAATCCGATTGACGCCAGAAAACTCTAACAGACCAGGAGCTATCTCAAGATCTGTACTTACAATTTCACGAAATTTCACGATCAAATTAAATTGACGAACTTTAAACAATAGAAAAACGGTTTTCACTGTAACAACTTATGCTCTATACTGGTACATTTTAATAAAACAAATGAACATAATTTGCAGAAGTAAATATTGGAATTCACATGGAACTGAACTCTTACCGGAATCCTATTAGTGAAAAGTTTCGTTAATTAGTTTCGGTCCTTGCGCTCCTTCAATGGGGAATACGAAAGGGCAGTAAAACTTTATAGTTTACTTACAAAAACTTCAAAGCAGCACATACGTTCTATTTAAGATTTCACGTTCGTTGCATATGTTGTGCAATTAAAACTTTGCTAATGATAGTACATTAGCTAGCGTTGGCAAAGTTTTCTACCAATTACCGGATTTAACTTGTAACTCACTCACGAAGACAAATTGAAGAATTCCGGTATGGTATCGGTATGTACCTTCACGCTCAGGATGACATAATACGAATATAGAATATAAAAATGTACTCAAATGGAATTCATTTCGAATTCCGATTTCTATTTAAATGTATCCCTGCACAAACATTAAATAATACAGTGCTGGCACAGTCCTTATGATGTCATTCATACCCATAACGATAGTTAAGTTAGCAATGGTAGTAATAGTTTAAGTTGTGGTTTAATTTGAAACTCCATTAATTGCATGTACTTAATTATCATTGGGTAAATTGAGTTCGCGGTGAACCTGATCTCTTGAGTTTTGTTCTCCTTGGTTGGTTTCGCTTTCCTTGAACACAATCTTCACTATGATTTGACTTCATCGGTTATAAATAACCATGCCTGTACTAGTGAAAACCCTATACTAACTAACCCTTGACCCAATTTCGACCTAACGAGACATTTGTCAGCAGAACAAAGCCCGACATAATAAAGCAAGTCGCACTTATCGAATCTTAATGTGTGTATTATTAATGAAATTACTCTGAACTGGCGATGGCGAAACTAATTTCTCCTTCAGAAATAGGTTGCCTTATTCTTGAATCATATCGATCTTGTATGTATGTGAATATATGTTATACGTTACGTTAATGTTGATATAAGTCAAGAAATTAAGGCACAATAGAGAAATGATGGGAATACTCTTACGAGCTTTCTCTTTGATTATCTAAATATTATTTTTATAGCCAAAGTAATAAAATTCTCTGAATTTCCTCCTATCTCATTACAGGATTTTTACTAATTGCGTTTTATACAGATACTCCAACCAAAAAATTCAGCCAGTGTGTAATTTAGCCGAAACGCCGAGAGGAATTACTAAATATCCGCGTACTTGTTATGAAGAATGCGTTAATTACTTTTGCTTTTCATTTGGCCCCGGGAAGTCGAAAACCTACTACGTTGTGTGAAATCATTATCTTTCCTTAAATAGCACTTGAATTAATGGGACATACACACGGTAACAGCGGCGACACATGTTTACGACCAAAGAGAATTGAATTTGGCATTAGATTTGACATTTGGCATACAATCCTTCCTCATTTCGCGTAATGGCACGTTAGTGTATACAAAATTAATGAGTTATTTCTAGAAGTCAACTTGACCTAGACCTTATTTCGTCGCAGTCGTTCGTAAGGTCGCTCTTACATTTCTTATCCAAATCATCAGTTTCTGCTAACACCAACTAAAATATAATTGTGTATCAAACTTATTCAAGATTGTCATTTCGTCATTCAAGGCCAAGTTGAGTTCAAGGAAGTTTCAAATACTCATGTATTTCGCCGAATTAATATTAATTCGGGTAAATTATTCCGCAAATATATCTTAAATGCGTCAGCATATGTTTTACTTTCGTTTGGCAAAAGTAAATCCTGCATACCTGTTTGTAAAACGAAGCAGGAAAAAAATATTTGCACACAATAAAAGCTAGCAATTGAGCTCTGTATCAGTCTGGTACAATTACTATTTGTATTTAAAAGTCGTTGGAAAATTCCAGTAACTTTACATTATTTGTACTCCCTGTTGTAAGTACGAATACGCGGTTTATCATCGGCATATGTATGTAACAGTAATGAACTGAACTCGGAGTTCATGTCATAAAAAAAATTCCAGACTGTTATCAATTCTCATACATGTATAGAAATAATACAAGTAAAATCCAGAATATTTCCGATTGCCAATGTTGACCTTTCCTAACATCACCAGCATCGCAATAAAATTTCACGCTTATGAAACTACTATAGTACATTACTGACATATTGAAAATATGGGATGGTCAGAATCGCACAAATCACAGGCTGCCGCACCTCAAAAATTGCTCATTAGTCTCGTGATGGTATTTTTGTAAAAAGTATTATCTAATATATGTGTACGTGTCAGAGTCACATCCATGCAGACAAAACAAAAATGATAAAACTTACCTCAACAATGTAATCTGCAAGGTAAAAAGTACACAAACACTCTCAAAGTATTTGTTATTGTTTACTTTTGAAGACTCACGCGGATGCTACACTATTACGTTACGTTACGACTACGACTATCCTGCTACGGCGCACTTTCTTTCCTTATCAAATAGAATAGAATTCTTAATTGATTTTCGTTGTGTGTATATTTTTCTGCGACTTGACTTATCGGGATGATGCGGTGTAATATTTGTATTTTATTCCCTGTTAAAATGCAATGCAAAACTCGACATAAGGTCCAGGAAGCGACTTTTTTTTTTGTCGATGGATTCACGGCCTCGGTATCTGATTGGTTCATACTCGCATGCCCGCCAAAATTGGATTTGTTCAAATTGTTGGTTAGCTAAAATCATTTTCTTAACCTAACTGATAATTGCATGAATTAACCTAACTACGCTAAA
>JAQIXO010000040.1:0-60237 GCA_034700305.1 Protaphorura armata
AGCAGTTTTTGGGGGCGGAGCTTCTGCCCAAATAGTGCAAATCCCTGCACGGACCTAAGCTTCAGTGGACAGTAGAATGAGTAAGATTAAACAGGTGTTCTGTGATTTGTATGCAAATTGATACCAGATCGGCGGAGGACGTTATTATATTACGACGGTACGTCAATTTCTCTTGGGGGATTGGGTTGTGTGTATTATTGCTCTTTCTATTCTATTACTTCTTGGTCTTGGTCTAATGCGTTTTCCATGGAGCTGTTGAATACTTTCCATGAGCCAATCTTATTTAACTGTGTCGTCAAATGCGTACAGTTCAGGTCATTTCAATTAGCATTTAAATTTAACTGTTTATCATAAGAGTTGCGTGCATGGATGCATGGATGGGATTTCCGTCCCGTACAGTTTCTTCACCTCATTTTATATTCCATTACCGCCCTCCTTCACGTGAAGGAATATTTTTATGAGATTCCAGTCGGCAAATTTCTAAATGTATTTAAACGGTTGTTTGATTGAAACTTCGAAAGTACTTTGACAAACGCGGCTTATTGCCGAAGCCTAACCAACCAACCGACCCGACCGGTTCAATTTCATGTGTACATTTTGACTGAGAGATAAAATCGTATTGTAGAATGGAATCAGGTTCAGGAACCTTGGAAAAATAGAGTAGTCTCAAATATTTGGGAAACGCTCAAATTATAGTGAACAATTTGGTCGTCCTAGATAACACAATCATTTAACCTACTTGGCACATCAATTTATGTATTTGACTATACTGACTTCAGAGTCGGAACAAATAGTACGTCTGGGCTATTATCTAAAATTAAATAATTTGAAACGTAGGGTCAATTGCATACAGAAATGAAGGGTTCAATTACTGGGAATGAGACAGAGCCTGTCACAAAACCACTGTTTACTTTTACATTGATGTGAGGAAATAGTTAGCTTCACATTTTTGCTTTTATATCACAAATAGGACGGTTGAAATATTTTTGGTACATTTTTGGCAGAAAGTGTGTACGATTCAGATTCAGGAGTTCTTAGAATTCAACAGTTGTATTTCATTCATTGAGTAAACAAGTTTTCCACTGCATACTACTTGTGGGCATTAGAATGCCGAATGCAAAAGTCTACATGCAAATAGCTCGTTAAGTAGTAAAACTAATTAGTCTTTATTATTGACATTAGAGGCAAATGTCCGCCTACTTTGTGGAACTTGTCATAAATTAAGGAATTTGTTTTGTCACTCAAAAGAACTCAAATCCAGATTTCTGGCATTGCAATGGGCATAGGACGGCGCGTAGACTTATCAGGAACTATGTCCGTTACTTATGAGAAACTGATTAGACAGTTCTAATAATTAATTAGGAGCATAAATAACATTTGAAATTATGTAGGACGTTAGACTTGGTCTTCAATTCTGCAATTAAGAGTGGAGGCTAGAATTCTACGTTCAGCCAGCTGTTTACTCGCAGTCAAAGTCAAAGTCCCGTATGGAAAATATTTGTAGTCTGTAGTGGGATCTTTAAAAAATTCTTTTCAGAATTGAACATAATTTTTAATCATGAGCTACTACTTTCCTACTTATACATACACTTTCCATTCCAATATTGTTAAGTCCATACTTTGTAAGTGAGATTAAATGAACTGTTAAGTACAATACCTAGTAGTCGATATATCATTGTCTCAAACCACAAATTGAGATAACCCCTCTGAATTTAATTGTATCTTCGTAGAGTCGGAGTGCATATTATGGCAACTACATATAGATCAGTTTAGTTTTGTTTCTCAAGCTTTCTCCAGAAGAAATATTAATGTTAGAAATTTTCTGGTTTTGCTGTGTATTGTATTTCTATCCATTTCAAATGACCTGTTGATTCCCTAGTTTTCATTGGATTTGCCTGGTCTCGTTTATTCTTGCTATTGTATAATCGTAAAATCTTCGTGGTGATTATACTTTGCCTTCTGGCATATTCTAGCCTTAGTCCTAGTCGTATAATTAGAGAGTGGACCAAATCCTTTAGACCTAGTTCTAGTCAGCTCTCAAACTAGGAAATCACTAGCGACCTAATTAAATAATCCTTTGATGTATTCACTAATTCAGTATTCAGGGAAGGATCAATTGAGCCAAGAGTGCTTCCATGAATATTTTACTCTCACAAAGATTAGCCTAAAACAGTACATTTCCAAGTCAACCCGTTCGGTAGTCTAAAACTCTAAAGTAATGCAGATGCAGATTGTATACATCGATACATCTGTAAATTATTTCTAGAATCAAATGATAAAGGTCATAATAGACTTGGACCAATGAATTAGGTTTGGTTGGAGGTCATTGGTTAACGATCTCTATTGCAAAATATTTTCCAAATAGAAGCACCAGTCGTGAATGATGGATTCACTCTGCGTGTTTTGGAGTAATTTTCTTATTTCTGAATTGGAATTTCCACTCAGTCAGTAAGTTATTAGTCTGCAAATGTCAACTTTTTGTGGACTGGACTGCAATATTCCATTCTATACGGTTAGTGTTATTGAGTACTTTAGTTATTGGGCATTTGGTGGAAACCCCAATTTCTGAAATTAGGCAGAACGAAATGACGACAATTGTAAATACGTTGACATTGCCACCTCTTTCGTTTGGAACAGTTTAATAGCATATATATCATATATTGATTCAAGTCATGGATGGAGCGAACCTTAGAATTGGAAAACATATTTGGCTGACTATGTTGTAACTCACTACACCTCCTTCCTACGCTACAAACGAACCGTCGGAACTCAAAAGCAATTAATAGACCGCTCTGTATTTATTAGGAAGTAAAAGTACCATCATCAGCTTTCTTTCTTATTGCTTTCTGCGTATTTCTGCGTAACTTTGCGACTTGACTTTGAATACATACGAATCTGGTGAAATATCCTTAATTGGATTGGACATCGGGGCATCGGGGTAATCGAAAATGTTGGATTTACATTGAATCCGGACAGGGATTTGTAGATTTGTTGATGTCGTTTTTGTAACTGACATTCATAAGCTATAATTAGAAATAATGTTTACGTACACCAATTGAGCTTTATTTACTACCTTGAATTATTTTTAAATTTATTTCCTTGTACATATTTAAAATGCCGGAACAGTTTTCTCGGACTTTGTCATTCGATTAGATATGAGGATTTATTTCGAATGTTTATGAAAACATGTAATGTACATATTCCGCAAAATCAGTAACTATAAAATTGTTGTTTGACCTTGTAAATTAAATTCCCTGTTTTTGTCACGATGAAAAGGTTCAAGAGCGGGTGTGTAATACAATATTAATTGTAAATAAATCTTCCATCAAAAAAGTTGTCCTACGAAGGCAGCGCCATGCCATATGCTATGAATGCATGTGGACAATACATTGTTTAAATTGCATGCCATGATTTTCAGTATTTAATTAAAACAGGTTATCATCAAATGCAAATGTTGTGCACGTTGTCTCGCCTGATCCATCCTAATTGTATATTTAATTTATTGTCATCTGATTTCTATCATGCATACATGACATATTTGAAATATTTGCATCCTTTCACGACGTACAGATCGATGAGGACTGATAATTGTAATTACTGCGTAATTATAATTAAGTAGACTCAATCCCTAGTAAGCTAGTTCATTTTATTTTGTGACATTCCTATTATGACATAATTTTTAATTGGTCGTGCAATAAAAGGAATGACATGTGTATGTGTATTTTTATGACGGATTGTAAATGCAATTTGTGATTGCAGTGCAGATTTGGCTTTGCCATCTTTCCCCTTTCAGGGTGAGTGTCTGCATGTGTATCCGCTTAAAACTAGTTGAGACTAAAACTATAAAAAAGTCTCAAAAGAATTTATAATTCAGTCTGACGTCCTTGCCATGCTTAATGTCTCCCTGTCCAGTATAGTATAGTGCAGCAAGCAGAAGTGGCAAAAATTACGCAGTTGAGAACACACGGGTTAGGTAGGTATTGGGTATGATGTGATAATAAACTGAGAATGAGAATGTGTAATACAAATACATACATACATACATACATGTGATACTTGATTGCAATGAAATGCATATGGATGTGGCAGAACAAGAGGGTGAAACTAATTATTTCTATGTAATGTTGAATACAGAGACGTACCTAGACTCGTGCAGGTGCCAAGGTGCCACTTGACACTTGAGATCAAATACGCAGTATTTTAAAAAATAGGTTTTTTTTATTGCGTTTAATTAAGTCAAATTATGCAGGTATAATTAACACAATTTGAACGCGCACGTGGCCGGATGTTCTCACTTTCACTTCATTTGGATTTCCAAGCAGGTGTGACTCCAAATTAAATGCAAATGACAGCAAAAAGTTGTAAAATAGATTTCTTGGGTACGACAACACAATGTGACCTGCATGTGACAATAAATTGACTAGTATACTAACATAACGGTACAAGTAAACACAAGCAGGACTTCTTTCTAAGAATTTAGTCTACTTTCACCGACAATTCCTTTAAATATTTGCATAGAATGAAGGGTGTACTGTACGTACAAGTTGTATTATTTTTGTAATGATAAACTATGGACTGTACAAATTCTGTAATTAATTCAACTTCAATGTGCGCTATGTAACATTGTTGTAATTGTTAGCACGGCACTGCACAGATTAGCTTGTCAACTTATTTATTGCCATTCTATTTTAGAAATTCGTATGAAGGCCACGCCAATCCATTCCTATTCCAAGGTACGGTTGTAGTTGTTTCTGTATTGTATTACATTGCATTATATTATGCAACAGGTTTCATTTGTATAGCTATAATGCTAAATATGTTAGCTTAGCTTTAGAGATGATTTTTCTGAACAAAACAAAGCAAGGGCTTTTCCTCGCTAGTCTCATTTGTTCCTTTCAAGCATGAAAAGTGACTTAACTTCTATAATTAAGCACGCCCGGGTAGTGCTGGCTGGCTAGTCTCTTTCTTATTATAATTTTTAAAAGGAAATAATAAATATTAGCACTGTCTGAGTTTAGACCGGTTTTGATTCATACGACTGGCGATGACTTGACTTGGGAGCGAAGGAGTTGTAAAATGTGCTAATTAGTATTTTGTGAAGTTGAAGTTCTTTAGACTGCGACTGCATTAATTACACATCACATTTATTTACTGTATCATAATGGAGTCCGAAATTATTACTGTGACTATGGAGTTGAAACTTTAGCGTCTCATGAAAGTCAAAACAGTATTTGGTGATGAAGGTATGGGTATATGCAAAAATTCAAATTTAATTTTTAAGTGCCTTGTTTTAAATTTAGCATCAGCATCACCAAACATAATCCCGGAGCTAGATAAGATTTGTGTGAGCTGTATAATTTCCTATGTTACTTACCTACCAGTTTTTTGCATCATTAAGTGGCGTGAGGGTCACATTTTGTATAGTACGTCGATCTTATAGGTCTGACCTGTGAATAAATTGACTTTTGAAATTTGATATAATATATTTTTTATTGTGACTAAAATGTCAATAGTCATAATTTAATCAGATAAGTGATTTATTCGGAAAATCCTTGATAGGGCAAGGGCATGACATGAGTGTCCCCTTTGGATTTTCCACCACTTGAAATATTTTCCATTTACATTTGGGGATTTTGTTTTTATTATTTGATGACTACAATTATAGATTAAATATTTTTTTTTTCAAGTGGGTATTTATAGTCCAGATACCACTCACTGTGTACTGTGTTTCCCACAATTGCAATAAAATTGCTAATGTGGCTAGATTTTTTTTTCCTGAGCTTATAGCTCTTAATTGGTTGACAGTGATTACTGCGTGTTAGTTTATGGAGAGTGACTATCTGGAATGTTAATGCTTAACGTTAATGTCACAACAGTCACAGCCCATGTCAACGTCACACATGAATGACTGTAAGGTTGACTACAGGCTATTGTGTTCTAGAAAATTGGACTTGAGAGCTTGAGACCCCCCTACTTGACACTTGAGGATTTTGCAAATGCTTGAATATTAATAATGGTGTTGTTTTGCTTTTCCTATTAATTTTAACATGAAGGACAAGTGTAATTAGACTCTGGAGAATGGTTTGGGGTATTTTCCTAAACTCAACATTTTTATTCGTACTCGTACAGTTCTGAGTCAGCTGTGCAAGGGAACAGATGACGGACTGGTTGGAGTTTTACTAAATTTTTATACCCTAGACTGGTGTTATAGTGCTTCGAGCAATGTACACTTGTTAATTTGTTTTAAAAAAAGTTTGATAAGTTAGGAATCATGTATTCTGTGGGTTATTCGAATTCGAATGCGGGTTTTGAACTTGGGATGGGAATGTTAGAAACATCCTGGCAATATGCTCAATGGACGCCAATGTTCATTCCTACTTTCTATCATGGGACTGGTGGGACTTATGGTGATTTTTATGGGAGTGAAACTAATTTATATATGAATGGAAATTGTGGAGGATATGATGGAAATAATGGAGGAGTACAAATAATCTCACCGAAGGGAAGGATTTCAATCAGTAGTGACAGTGCTTATGATTCTGAATCTTATTCCAGTACATGTTCTAGTCCATCTACGGCTACGACTATTGCCTCCTCAAGAATCTCACAAGAAACATTCGGTAAATTTTATGAAGGGACTGGGATTGGGATTACTCGGGCTTTTTGTAGTAATTTTCCTTAATTGTCAGCGAAGAATACTTTTGAATTTTTGAAATTATCTTGCACGTAGGCATGAAATTAGAAGTTCTGATATTGCATTATTTTTTGTGTACGTAGTAGTTGAAGTGTCAACTTTTCTTTCTTCGTCGTAGAGTTACTGCGGATTTTTGACCTTAATCTTCTAAGAGGTTAACGTCTTGATCTGTTACAACATATTTGAATGATTGAGTGTTGATCAATACGTTGACTTGAATGCATATGCAAACATGACCCTAATCCTAATCCATTGGTTTTTTACTAATTAGTTAGTACAGTTAATTCGAATCTTGAAATCATGTTCGTAGTTTCAGAGTAATGCGTCCATTTGGTCTAAAGATAAGCGGCAACATTGTTTGCCGCTACTATGCGACAAATAATGCAAGAAATTTGTTAAATGTCACCATATGTATTATGTATATAAGTTTCGTAATGTTATATCTGGATCTGTATATTAATTTGATTAGCGAAAGTGAACTTCAGACTGTATTGTAATAACAATATCCCTTGTTCTGTCCTAAACTAAATGGATGAATAATTCAAAGTTCAAATTCTAAAGAGAGGGATTGTGTGTTTGTGTGTGAGTGGTTCTCCAGTCACTATCAAAAGTTTTGACAACTTTAGTTTAATGAGTAATGAATTGAAATTGAACTTTTCGCCAAAGTCCTATCGTATTGTACTTCGTCCTAGTCCTATAAACTTTGCATTTGTTCTACTTTTAGTTCTACACTGAAATGAAATGAATGATTAAAGACTTGACTAGCTTTGAGCACGAAAATTTAGTATTGTCGAGTTTTAGGGATGCAGAAAATTAAAATTACCACTTGACACATTTTACTGAATGATTCCTTTTGTCCTCTTATAATTAGATTCTTAATTGACAACTTGTTCAGAATCCTTTGTACTTTTGAGAATCGAGATTCTTCTTCTGCACTAGTTGGAATTCTATCTTCCAATTTAATCTCTATCTTTTTTTGAACTGAGGAAGAAGTCACTCGTTTTCGTTTTGTTTGACTTGACCTATTTTTATTCCCATTTATTTATTTTCTATTTTATTTTTTTTTCTAGATGCGTCGGCGGCGGAGAGGGAAGAGCTCTTCATCCAGAAGCTCCGTCAATGCTGCGTTCTCTTTGACTTTGTGGCCGACCCTCTGTCAGACATCAAATACAAAGAGGTCAAAAGATGTGCGTTACACGAAATGGTGGAGTTCATCACGGTATGAAATAGAATTTCATGTACATTTTAAGACCCTTACAAAAACTGACGTCGTATTCGAACCCGCTGGTGATGTCTGTTCGCGATCAAATATGTTCAGTTGTTTAATTATGCCTTCTTACTTATTAACAGACTCAACGTGGTGTCCTCACCGAACCCATTTACCCCGAAGCCGTCAATATGGTGAGTGTGTGAGATTGAGAAAAATTTCATACTTTTTTCTTCTTTTAGAAAATTGTCTGTGTCCTATCTACTTACCTACATACACTACCCTCCCTTTTATTGAGTTCGTGAGTTGACTAAATTTAATATATTTATCGTTCACAGTTTGCAGTCAATCTATTCCGTACGTTGCCACCCTCCTCGAATCCCAATGGAGCTGAGTTTGATCCAGAAGAGGTAAAATATATTATTACATCACAGTTTAGACTCGACTCCTTAGAGTACTACTCTATATATATATATTGTACTTTTCAAATTATTACAATTGAATTTTTTATATTTTTTAGGATGAACCAACGTTGGAAGCCGCCTGGCCACATTTACAATTAGTCTATGATTTCTTTCTCAGGTGAGTTTTATTTAGAATTTATTATCTAACGTGACTGTAACATAGAAAAATACACTATGACACTTTCATATTAAATTAATCCAGGTGAGAGATTGAATCACCGGTTGGTTACTTGGGTCGTTTTGTTTGAAATTAATTGAATGTGTCTGTATGTGTTTTTCTCACAGATTTCTGGAATCACCAGACTTTCAACCTAGCATAGCAAAGAAGTATATTGACCAAAAGTTCGTCCTCCAGGTTAGTTTGAGTTCTTTTGACTTTTTCCTCCATGTTATGTCTCTGTGTTCATATTATGTTGTGACTCGTTCCGTTCTGTTCTGTCGTATTAGTTTTCGTATCACGCTAAGCTAAGAGTTTAGCCTCTGTAGTTTAAGCTCTGAGACTAGCCTTGTTACTATAATAGGATTAGAGCTCTCACTAATGAGTATTTTCTAGAGTTTGGCTGTTGAAGTATAATTGGATTCTCATCTCTAAAACTCTTGTCTCTTCTCTGTGTTTTTGACCTGTAGCTCTTGGACTTGTTTGACTCAGAAGACCCGAGAGAACGAGACTTTTTGAAAACAACACTTCATCGAATTTATGGAAAATTTCTCAATCTTAGAGCCTACATTCGAAAACAAATCAACAACATATTTTATCG
The DNA here is from genome assembly GCA_034700305.1 of Protaphorura armata. Lineage (NCBI taxonomy): Eukaryota > Metazoa > Arthropoda > Collembola > Poduromorpha > Onychiuridae > Protaphorura > Protaphorura armata. The sequence continues at coordinate 9,124 of JAQIXO010000040.1, forward strand.
ATTCATTTATGAGACAGAACATCATAATGGAATTGCTGAGCTCCTCGAAATCTTAGGAAGGTAAGGATGAGTAGCATTTTGAATCTTTATGCAAATTATTAGAATATCTTATGAATATTGAAAGAGTTCAGAGTTCAACCAACCGAGTCAAACTTTTTTGTTATGTTTGTCAACTTTCTCTTCCCCTCATCTTCATCTTCCAAGTTCTTTTTCTTGTTGTCTGACTGTCCTGGGATGAGAAAGTTTTATTCCAATCCTGGGACAAACATGATTGATTCCATATGAATACGAATCCGAGAATATTTTTCCTTTCAAGTTTTACAAAGTTTTTGCTAGAGTTTTCTTTAACGTTGTAAAGCGCAGTGATCGTGCTCGTGCTCATCCTACGCATGGCATAAATAAAGGAAACCTTACATTATTTTTTTGACTGAGATTAAATTGAAAAGGACAAGGATGAAGATGAAAGAGTAAGATTTTCTGAGGGATTTTGGTTTATTTTGTTTCTTTGGATTTGATTTGAAACGGAAACGTAATAATGTTGTGGAGGTTCAGATACGTTTCTCCGGGTGTTATGGAAAATCCTTTGAAAACACAAAATTCATAACCTGTTGTTTTTGTTTCTTGACATTTACAGTATAATTAATGGATTTGCGCTACCGTTGAAGGAGGAGCACAAAATGTTCCTTTTGAAAGTTTTACTTCCATTACACAAAGTGAAGAGTCTCTCCGTATATCACCCACAATTGGCTTACTGCGTTGTACAATTTTTGGAAAAAGACCCATCTCTCACAGTAATTTTTATTGTTTGTATTAATAAATTTTTTTTATATTTCTGTTAATAATTTCAATTCTTCTGTACTTAATAAAGGAACCTGTCATCATGGCGCTTTTAAAATTTTGGCCCAAGACTCATTCTCCAAAAGAGGTAACGTATTTTTTGTTGTTACAAGCTAATTTTTTTGAAAAGTTTGAATTAATTTGTGAATTGGTAAAATTTTAGGTTATGTTCCTGAATGAGTTGGAGGAAATCTTGGATGTAATTGAACCTGCAGAGTTTCGTAAAGTAATGAAGCCCTTATTTTTACAATTAGCCAGATGTGTCTCCTCGCCACATTTCCAGGTAAGAAAATAATGAAGGATGGAAGGAAATGATGAATAAAGCCTAAAGGAATAGGAAAGTAATGATGGTTTTGTTGTTTGATCTCAGGTTGCAGAGAGAGCTTTATACTACTGGAATAATGAGTACATAATGTCTTTAATCAGTGATAATGCAGCTGAAATTCTTCCTATTATGTTTCCGTCTCTGTACCGAAATTCTAAAACACATTGGAACAAGTAAGTGAACAGTGTTGTAGTGTTGTTGTGTAATTCCACTTGTATTCTATTTAATTTATATTAAATGAGAAGTCAAGAGCCCTGTGTTGTTTGCTGACTCTCTCGCATGTATTTGACTTTAGACTAATCTATTTTTGTATTTGTACTTTTACAGAACTATACATGGTTTGATCTACAATGCCTTGAAGTTATTTATGGAGATCAATCAGAAACTATTTGATGAGTGCACACAAAACTATAAATTACAGCGACAAAAGGATAAAGAATTTTTAATGAAAAGAGACACGATTTGGATGAGGATTGAAAATTTGGCTTCGACGAATCCATACTACTCCAAATTACCGCGTTCCAATTCACCAGGCTACTCCCCTCTTGCCAGTGGCGGTGATGAAGTCACTGAAGAGTTGCCCTATGAACACTTTGAAGCCCCAGTCCAGGAGGTATGTACATAATACTTGACTAAATTAAATTTTCAAAACAGGGTGACTTGAGGTCACCAAAAAAGCATATTATTCAGCATATGAAGTGGAATTGTTAGTAGAAAGTCAGTCCTCGTACTCGAACAGAAGTTCTTGAACTCATTTCACTGTAGAGTTGAAATGTTGCACGTATGATTCATGACTACTTCGGTTTTAAATAGGCGTCGTAAATTTAGAAACTACGATGTGTTGGAGGTCATAAATAATGTTTCCGCCGAGTTAACGAAAAATTTGCTGCTTCACGTCAGTCAAATGATATATTACTACTGACATGTTGACATAAAACCTCTGCCAGACCTCTGACATTAAGCTTTTCATCACTGCTGGAGTGAAACAAAGAAGTGCATGTGCGTGTTCTAAGTCGAGTGGTCAATTTGGCTTCCCTTTAATAAAATCTTTGTCAACTATGCAGCAGTTAACGTTTGTTTCCTCTTTGCTCTGTCGGAAATGGCCTTCAGTCTGTCCCATGTCGGACGCGTCGTCGGATAGTCAGTTCCTTAATTTTTTAATGGAATCCAGAAGTCCTTTCATTCAGGCTCGAGGGCGTTTGTATTCATCCTCTAATTGACAGCCGGTACATCTTAGTGGATTTTTCCTACAAAATGAGCTTACGTAGAGTAGGAGGATCACCTTTTGAAAATCTGTCGTTACTTTTACATTTTGTTTTATGGGAACATTCATGAAACTCGAACCTTTTGTTGTATAATGCTCGCCGAGCTACATTGAATGGAATTAAATGTATTGATTTCTATTATTTTCTTTTGTTTGAATTCTTAGGTTTCAAAGGCAAAGAACAAAGAGAAACCACTGCTCCGCCGAAAATCAGAACTACCACATGATACGTACACTTTAAAGGCTCTGAGTGATCACAAAAGAGCGGATGAGTTTCTGACGACCCCACCCGATGTAAACAAGTGCTAATACACTACACTGTGGCTTTCGTAATTCGTATAAAAACATAAAAGAAACTGAGACCATGAAGAGTGATGAGACCACAAAAAACCTAGAAAAAAACTTACACGTTACACATTACACGTACATACATACTACATAAGATTAGACTTTACTTATATTCTGCTGGGCCAGACCACACAATCTTCAATCTATCTATTCGACTTTTATTAATTAATTATTGTAATTTAATCAAGTCAGTGTTTGTGCATGATGAACGTAAAAATGTTAATTGTGTTATTGGCAAGCCAATTTTCGTAACCTTAAACAGAAAAAGTCATAAATTGTGTAAATTTGTGAAATATTAGTCTGTCTATCTGGGAATCCGACTTTTTTTATTTTTGAGAATTTCTGTGACCGAACCAAAAAAAAACTTACTAAATGTGTGTGTTTATTGTGAGTGGATTTTTTTATACAAAAAATCAACTTCTTCGCACGGCAGGCAGTAAAAAAATTATCAATCGTAATTCAAGGGAACATTATTTGTTTACGTTTGCATTTGAGACTTCCAAAAAATTGTAAATTCAGGGAATTATTCTTGACAGGCAGAGAACACGGATCTTCTAACTAAACACAAAGAGTAAATCAGGGTTAGGTTAAAAGTTAACCTTAAGGAGTGTAATTTAACTTGTATATTGGTTACAAAAAAATGAAACTAAACTTTGTGTACGATGATGCGACGGGAGCAAAAAAAAAATGTAAGGAAAAAAAACTACATTTTTCTCTGAACTTGAACGTCCATTCTAGAAAAAAAAGCTTTATTCCGTACGTACGTAATTAACGTAATGTCTAATGTCTCCCTTACTTTTCATATATCGGTATATTATGTAATTAATTAAGGAAGGATACAAAAATACTTACATTTTTTACAGATCTGGGGCAGAAAAAAAAACAATGTGTTGAGTGTCAGTCATTTGTTGTAGTAAAATGACGACGGCGTCAACATTTTTTTTGCCATCCCATTTGGTAGTTTAGTATATTGTGTGTAGTAATTTGATGAAGAAAAAAACAGTAGTGGAACTGCAACTATTTAATCAAGTTGTATTAAGTATGATGTATGTAAGTTAAAAAAATTATACATTGAACGTGCTGTGCTCCGACCGGACCTGTGACCTCCGACCTCATGAGGGGTAATAAAATATAATATTGTTGTTCACATCACCTTAAAACATTATTGTGATTTTAATCAAGACTCTTTATTGAGAAAAGAAAAAAGTGTAAAATTCTTTGTAATGTAAAACTGAGCGTAGAGTGCTTTAATGTTTGAGTTGATAAATATTATCACAAGAAATGTTTCCGAAGTTGGAATTAAAATAAAATGAGTCAAAATTTTGAAACCCAGTGCAGTTCAATATAGGGATCTACAAAATATGTTACTAGTTTATTAATTAATTTCAAATTAAATTTGCATCATTTGTAATTAAGTCTTGATTGAGTTATTTAAAAAAAAATCATTATATACTGTGGAGACGCTTAAATCAAAAGCATGCCTGTCGTCTGTTCAGTTCAGTATGTATATTTTGTGACTACTGTGAGAATGAGAAACAATGGAAATTTTGTACATAAAATTAAATAAAATTGTAAAGCTTAAGTGCTGTAATTGCATGGGAAGAATCCTGAGTCTGTCTTTTAAGTCTTTTTGTGTTGTTAATTTTCACTTCGTTCGGTGGCATGCATGCACTAGATGAATTTAAATTCAACTTCTCTTGCTAAACTTTTTTTGATGTAGTGCATTGTAAATCGTGTTCGTTGTGTAATTAATTAGTAAGCGTCGTAGATCGTAATGTACAAGATTCCGGTCAGTTTCAGTTTATTGATTTTTTTTGCATTTATGAGGTTGCGGAAAATAACAAATTAGAAACGGATAGACAATCGTGAGCACAATCAGAATCTTTAGTCAACGTTACGCCAAACACAAAATTTATGATGGCGTGAAATTTACATTCCAGAAATACAATTCATTTTCTCTAATCAATTTTCCTTTCCGTATAATGGAAGTAGAAAAGTATCGACCGAGTAAAAATTTGATGAATTCAGTTGAACTCGAATTTAAGTTTGCATATTATGTTCGTTCTTTATAATAAATTGAAATTATTAAATAACACACGCTGCTATTTCTAATTAATTTGTACATAATTAATTGTGTTAATTGTAGACGTTAATTAGAACTTAAAGTAAATTGTGTGTACCTAAGTATAAAAATCTCCCTGTATTTACTGTGTAACGTTTACTGTGTTCTGGACTGTCCAATTTGAAGAAAGTCAAGAAAGGCTTAGGTTCGTCGACGCTGATGCGACGCTTTGAGAGATAATGAATCCTTTGAATATTTGTTTATAAAATATGTACCTTATACTGCCTGCCAAAGGAAGAAAAAAATGTTTCAGACAGCGGATGATGTGGAATGTGGATTTCTCAATGTGACTTGCATTATTATACATACAATTACATTACATACATAAAACATAAACAAAACACACAAAAGTAATACATGTAAGTTACCGGTAAATATATTACAAAAAATAAGTGTGTAGCTCGGAGGTCAAGGTCAACCTGTAGAAGAAGAGAAGAGACGCGTCGAGTGAAACATTAAAGAAAATGGGTCGTTTACATAAGTGATATAGACTGAAAAAATACCATATTGATTGGATGAGATCAATAAAGAAAATCAAAACAAAAAATTCAACGGATTATTTATTTATTGCAATGAATTAAAATTAAGAGATCAATGAATTAGGAACAACATAACGTACCTTACTTACAAATAAAATTAGGGATGTCACTTTGGCATTATCAGTAATTCTTCGTCTTACTTCGTCCACTTGAGAGTCTTTTACGAAAATCATGACCATAAACATAATAGGACAGATAAATGAAATACACAAAGTTAATGACGGTATGAGCGAATGTGGCTGAATGTAGACATGGAATTGGCCATTTTTGCCAAGGTACATCCCAATCCAATGGAATCACTCCTGCTCCAATCCATGCTCCCAAAATTGTGAAAATGAATCGCCATCTGTGTCGATCGAACGTTGGGTTCAATTCTCCCCATGAGCTAAACACAATAAATATATTTAAAAACAATAAGTTTTAATTTGAAAAAATCGGAAGAGTTAGACTTGATAATTGATACTAGATCTGGAAGTCCCTTACCTCATATAATATATAAAAGTTAAAACTGAAGACGGACGAATGATGGTACAAAATGGCACAAATAACCAACTAGTAAGGATTACACTGAATTGAAGTGTCAGAACCCAATCCCTAAGAAATGTAAAGAAAAATTAATAAACGTTTCTCTATTTACACAAAATTAAAGTGTAAATTTTTTCATATTCGGTATCAATAGACTTTGACTTACTGAAAGAAGGGTGCTCCGAATAAGACTAGAAGAACATGACAAAGTCCAACAAAAGTGACAAACCCAAGAAGACCTTTGAGACCTTCAAGTACCTTAGAAAAAAATTAAAAAATAATAGTTAAAACTCGTTTTATCATAAACATATTGTAAATTAATCAAACAACTGAAAAACGAACCTGTTCAAAAAAGTCCTTCCCAACATTGTGCTTATTATATTTAGACGAACTCCCCTGAAACTTTGGCACGTTGATGACTGGAAGTCTCAGTTTAAGATTTGACAGACTCGTATCAACATCTGATAAAAGTTCCAATTCTTTGGCTGACGATGTCTGTGAATAAAATGATGTGTTGGAAGCCGGGTAGAGTCCGAGGCACACGATGACCTACATACAAATGTTCAAAACAAAAAAAGCATTTTAATTTTAATTCATTCACAATTTACATTAAAGGTGATTGGCAGTTGGCAGACATAGGTAATTATTTGCTTTCCTACTACTAGGGGTACTTCTTTATAGTTCAAAATTTAATAGACCGACCTTCAGCAGTTCAATTCCAACAATGTAAGCAACCATCCCCATGGGCAGCGATTCGTTCTTGAGGACTGCGTCCAAGGAGTCCCAACCGTAGAGGACAAAGAGGACACTGCAAAATGATGCACCAGCGTAGGTCAAATCACGCCGTCCCTCAACAATTTCTTCTTTTTCACCAGATCCACCCATTTCAAAACTTCAAAATAAATTTTGAAATCGCAGCACAAAATAATTTTCACGATTTCATTTCCATTTCTCCTCAGAAGATTTCAAATTTTTTTGTAATTTAAAATTCTCAGGATTTCCCGGGTTTACTTGCACATTCTCATTTCACCCCAGACCAAATCTCTACTTTTTTTGACGTGCAATTTGTACACAGGGTGAACCAAAAAAATCCTCGCAAAGTTTCAAAACACTTTATTTTTCAAGAGTGAAAAAGTACACCATAAATTATGAACCTTTCAAATTATTATAATTCCTCATTTGAATTCCAATGCTGGACGGCTCGATTGGATTTTCTGGAATTTTCAGATTCCGATTCTTTTGACGTAGCGTTGAGCGTAGTGAAATTAATTTGTGCCTGTGCGTCTAATTTTCAAACTTCTTTCAGACTATTTTTTCCATTTTTCCAATGTATGCCACCGCGCGACCTTATATTATTATGTATTTTATTATGATGTAATTACAGTTTAACATAACATAACATATCAGAAGATCAGATGATAGATTACGAAAAGCAATAAGCAACAACCGCAGAATCCATCCGAAAAATCCGGATATCCACTGAACTTCAAAAATGCAAATAGGTTTGCTTCGGTCCAAAAATTGGCAATTTATTAAAACAAAAAGTTTAGGCCATCCATTCCATTTTATCTATGTATGTCCTGTATGTACAAATTTCGCACGTCAAGTCTACTGCGATGCAAATTATAAATTATGTATCCAAGCTAAAAAACACATATTGACTGTTGACTTTTTTTCGCATTGTCTTTGTGTGCCAAAAAATTGCACACGTAACATAATACAACACAATACGTACATATCAATATTTATCCAGTACAACAAAAAACTTCTCCAGGGGACTAGACAAGTACAAAAAATTACATGCATGCACAGAAATTCGACTTTGTTCGTTTATTTTGTTATCCAATCTGATAATGGAAAAAAGAGTGAGAATGAGTCATTTCGTCATCACATTTATTTTCCCATCTGTCTCTATGTGCATAATATGCGTGTATACTCTCGTGCTCTCCTTCAAACGACCAAAGAGCCAATTTTGATTCACTTTTATGACTTTGCGAAACTTAAATTTAAGTCCTTCAACTGTTAAACTTTTAATTCCATTCCGTTCGCGTGGAATGCACTAATTAACTCATCAGTTGTCAGTTTTTTGGTGTGACACTGGCCTTCAGTTTTGTACCTTCAAAGATTGAACTATTTTTGGACACGCACGCACGAGGACACGAGACGGACACGCAATTTTTGGTGTTTTATATTTTTTTCCTAATCTGGGAAAAAAAGTGAAACAACAGTACAAGCATTTCCAAGAATGCTTCACTATTTTCCAATTTCCAGGCGCTGCTGCTTTATTTTCCAAAAATTTCTAATTGACGGAAAGCTTTGATTTTGAAAATTTGGAGGACAGAGGAAGGGAATGATCTAGAAATTGAAATCCACCGGAAATTTTGAGCTGATCAGTTTACAGTTTACATACACCGGTCTGGTGGTGGAAGACTACTAATTAACTTACAGCATAGGTAGGTAAATTATTTAATTAAGTTGCACTTTTCGTCTGCTACCTTTAAATTTTAGGGTGTAAAAAGTAAGACAATCGAACTGGTAAAGCAACGGATCTTTGAAATGTAATGCGTTATGAAATTAATTGGATCCCCATTAATTGGAAATTCTAATTTTTATTTTATTCTTTGTTTTTGTTGATTTCAGAAATGGCAGCCAAAGAGAATGTTGACTTGATAGATTCTCCGACAAAGGAGGGAACGGAAGCTGTTGAATTAGAAAAACCAGAATTGACCTTGAAAGAATGGTCACCATTTACACATTTACTTTCCCTAATTCCGATGAAAGCTCAAAAAGGATTTACGACACTTGAGTTGACCTTGACCTGCATTGCGGCCTTACCTGAGTTTCTGATTCTTGGAACTAACGTTGGACTGATCTACTGGTACAATCGGAAAACTGGGACGCTTGAACGGCTCAAAATTGAGGTGAATTTATTAATTAAAAATTAATGAATTATGATTGTCTTTTTTCTGAAAAATGGGAGATCTACAATTTTATTTTATTTTGTAGCATCCTACAACACCCGTGACCTGCATCAGCGTCGTATCTTCTGTTGAATATATGATTGCCGCTGGAAATAAGGACGGACTTATTACTATTTTTCAAATACCTAAACATTACGACGAACAAGTCGTTGCAGTCAATAGAAATGCAAATCCAGATGCCAAAATTCCTAAGAAGAAACAAGTTCAAATATTTTCAGTGAAAGACATGCACCGAAGTCCCATTACTGCTCTTGAATGGAGCACAAATGGTGTCAAATTATTTAGTGGGGATTCCGCTGGGGTAGTCACCCTGACAGAAATGGACTATGCCCACGTAAGTCTAAAATCCAAGTCACGTAATATAGTGGTTTAATTTATTGTCAGCAGTGTGTAATTTTTGTTTATCATTTTAGGGTCAAAGTAAATCTCTCCCACTCTTGGACGAAAAGTATGAAATCGTTCAACTCAGTTATGCCCTCCAGAATCTCGTCATATCATCAACATTCCGCACAATCGTCTACGCTACAGAAACGAAACGAAGTACCAAAATTGGGAGTCAGGACAGAAAATTGTGAGCTCTTGTTTTTTTTTAATTGTCTATATCGAATTGTCCAAATACAATTTGTGAAATCTATTTCAAACAGTCTTGGAGCATTCGGTGCTTGTCTGACGCCCGGAAGTAGCAGTAGCCAAAATAGAACACGTCGAGTGTACAGTTCTCGTCCTGGACTCAGAATTTGGGTAGCTGGTCTGGATGGAGCTGTTCAAAACACCCTCATCTTCAAAGTAATTTATTGACTAGTAATTAACTAACGTGCGTTAATTGGCAAATAATTTTTGCTTGAATTTTTTGTAGGACTTATTAGCCAACCCACACCTGAACATTCCTGTGATTAACCCCGTGACTGGGAAATCCATTCCTTCCTCTTCAGACGCTCAGTTTGGAACAATATATAATTTTCTGAGCAAATATTTAGTGAGTTGGTGGCATGATATTATGTACGTCGTCGACCCAGAAAAAATTCAAGTGATTGGATCATGCTCAGAGCTCAAGTCAATCATTTCCTTGGCTATTTGTCAGGATGAAATATTTGTTCTTGAAAGTGGTCGAAGTATTGTCAGACTTAGCGTACACCCTGACCTCAATGCACCCGCCCACACAAGATCTACCTCAGCTGGCTCAGCCAGTGATATTTTTATTCCACCAGACATAATGACCTCTTCCTTCAATGACTTTCGTATCCCTGAAGAAATTGAAAAACCCCTGAATTACATAGCTTCCAAATTTAAAGAAACCAAAAGTGCTTTACCAAAATTCAACGGTTCTATTTTCCATACAATCAAAAGTGTGATTGAGGCTGATCTTGAAATCCAAGATGGACAATTCACGGTCCTCCCTCTCGTTGTCCCACTCAAAGAAACTAACATTCCAAACATAACAATTCAAACAGACACTCCTCCTCCGCCAGCTTATACAATTCGTACTAGGACATCAGCAGCGGACAAAGAAAAATTTGATAGAATCTCAAAGCAATCATATGAAGACGTCGTTTTGGCCGAAGGGAGCGTCGGACGTAAAGTTGGGAAAAAGAAGAATCGTGGTCGAGAGCGGGAGCCAATTTCCGACTCTACAAGTTTGAGCAGTCATTATTCCAGTAACTCAGAGGGTGACAATATCCTGACTTCTTCTGCCATTTCCGTATCATTATCCACAGCAAAGAGAAAGTCATCTACTGACTCAAGTTCTTCCAACGTGTCCATCTCCATAACCCCCTCTTCTGAACAACATTCTCCTGAGGTGGAAGGGACAACCGCAACAGGAATCACTGACGAGGATTACATTCCAGGACTTGCAGATGTTCGATTTTATAATGAAAAAATGTGCTCTACGGAATTAGAGTCCAAAGAACAGATGTTGGCCAAATTGCTCAATTGGACGGATTTGTTACCATCGTCATCCTCTGGTTCTCCGCCACCTTCTAATGGACATGAGAAAAATCCCACCGGTACTGACAGTCTTGAAATTTCTTTGGGTGGAAAAAGTGATCCTTCGAGTATGAAGACACTAACACCGGAAGACGTGGATTCTGGTGTTGTAGACGGGAGTGGTTCAAGTGGGACAGTAGTAGAGGAAGGAGATGACAGAAGTTTAGGGTCAGAGAACAGTGGAAGTGACGAAGGAATGGATGACAAAGACAATGATTCATTTGATGGCTCAATCGATATTTACAGAAGATATGGACAAGGAGACACCTTGTCCTTAAACTCAAACATTAGTTTTGGCCCACCGTCTGGGTCAAGTAATCTTTATTATACAACTGAGGGGAGTCGAAGTTCTAGTTTGAGTGGTGCGAGTAGTACAGAAGAATTCCGCCGAGATTTAGGAATCAATTTATTAGGAGAAGCACAATTGGAAAGCTCTGGAGATTTGATTGAAGCCTCATTGCTCAACTTGGGTATTCAAGACATGAAAGTAGAGGGGAGTATGGGGAATGATCATTGGGCTCAATACAAACTTCCTACCTCTGCATCTGCCTTGACCGCCTGTGACAAGTATGTTGTATACGTGGACACCCAGAACTCTGTCTTCTACAGTGGATTGGATTCAAACGATCTCACTTTGCGTTGGGTCAAGGCGGACTACGCAGCGAGTCAAATTGCTTTGTCTCCGAGTGGGTCCGTTGTTTGGAGAATTGACACGAAACGCGTCCTTCATTCCTTGACCTTCCCATCTACCGAGGGTCCGACGACTGTGGAGGGTGAATGGGTCCAGCTTTTGGAGAATGTCAAATTTGCAGCCATTGAGGAAAGCGTGGGTTGGATTGTTAAGACAGATGGAAGTGTCCACATTTGTCGAAGAATTAAAGAAGGACTTCCAATTCCTAAACCAGCATTTGAACTCGTTCCAACTGCATGGGTCGTCACACAATTGTGTATTTTTAAGAGTCATGTGTGGGCTTTAACGAGTGATGGTCGACTTCTCCATAGATCAAGAGTTTCAGTCGTCACTCCTTTGGGAGAAGAATGGGTAGAAGTCAAATTGCCCACAGTCCCTCCGATAAGTGCTTTTGGTGTTGGACCAAATGAATCTCTTTGGATGATTGATGTACAGAATAAAATTCATTTTATGAGTGGAATCAAACATTGGTACGATGGGATTGGGATGGAATTACAAGTGGGAGAAGAACCACTACCAGTATGGGATGTTCTTGTCGCGGACTACATTTTCCAACAACGGCCGGGAATAGTAAGTGGTGGAAGACATTCTTATTGTAAGGAAGTTGGAAGACATTGGAAGAATCGACTCGTGGATTCTTTGCGTCCAGCGAATCTGGCTTCTTTTCTTCAGGCGAAAGCTGTCCCGCTCCTTTCTGCTTCAAATTCTTCCATTTGGTTCACTATGTCAGGGACGGCGACGGTCTATGTCAACAAGACAACTGTCACAGGTTTGTCATTCATGTCAGAAATATACAATATTCTTACTGCCCTCTATATTTCTTGCATTAATTTATTTTTCTTTTGACCAGGTCACCGATGGGAACCATACTCTGTCACCTCTGGACTTAAAACGATGAAGTGGACGGATATCTACGCGAGTAGTATTTACAGAGACCACGGATTTCTTTGGCTCATGAACTCTAAGCGAAAGTTGTATTACTGTAATCCAAAGGACAGAAAATTACAGGTTCGTTAATTATCTGTGCTCAAATTTTGATATAATTTTTCCCTGGAGCGGTTTAGGTTATGGAATCTGATCGCAGGCCTGACATTTTTGATAAAATAAATTCGTGTTCTGATATTTATTCTTACTTGCAGCCTATGGATCTACCGCCATGCCATTGTCAGTATGCTAACCCAATAGTCCATGTCGCATCTGCACCAGGTAAGTTAATCAAATTTTAAAATTTCAAAGAAATGCAATAGATATTACACCTCAAGGAATACGGGAAAATTAACCTGCACTGGTTGATGGCCTAACTTTCGCATAGGGCAGATGGCGCAGCAATCAAACACTTTTTCTATTGAATTTTTTTCATTTTTCCAGAAGCCTTATGGATTCTCACGGCCAAAGGAAATATTTATGGGCGATGCAACATAAATTCCACAAATGATTTGGGAAGTTCTTGGGAACGTATTCAACTCTCTCCGCTGGGTAAATTAATGATTAATCAAACTAAGAATAACATCTTGTACGTTTTTTGGGCAGACAGTGCAATATTTAATCGTTGGAATGATTTATTAGAAAACGTTCGAATGGTACACGTGTCATGCGGGTCTGAAGTGGTTTGGGCCTGTGACAGTAATGGAATTATTTACATGAGACTTGGATCTCTGGATCCACCTGGTGCAAATGACATTTCGCCTGCGTGGGTTCAAGTTGATAGCAGGACTACCACGAGTCAAGGGTTACCATTCACAAAGGTAACACAAATACGACGACTCTACTATGTTTTCATTTTTCATTATGCCCGAAATGAATTTTCCAAATTATGAATTACATTAATTTTTTAGGTTTACGTCGGAACGACTGGACACATGGTTTGGGCTCTCGACAGTGGGAAAAACGTATTTGCTCGTGAAGCCGTATTTCCAGATCTTCCCATTGGAACTGATTGGGTTCACGTATCCGGTATTGAAGCTTTGAGTTTGGCCATCAGGTTAGAATTTTTATCTCACATGGTTTATTCTTCGGCACGGTGTTAAGAAGCACTTCTAAATATTTGTACGTTTGTTTTTATTTCAGTGATAGTGCAGTATGGGCTTTATCTCCAAAGGGAGAAATATTTCGACGCTACGGAATTTCAAAAACAAATTTTGTAGGAGATTATTGGAGGAAAATACCTGGGACGGCTGTTGGGATTACAGGTGAGATAATTTGCCAAAAACTTATTTTTTCAATGATATATTTTCCTCAATTTAAATCTTTATTATATTTTTATAGCTTCTCTATGTGATGAGATATGGAGTTTAGATGCGAATGGCTACGTTCATAAACATTCAACGGAAACACAAGAAATACAGGTGCTGGAATCCAGTGATCACCCAAAATTGACAAAAGGTTTAAGTGCAGAAGATGGAGATTGGGAGTTGATATGATATGCCTCGTTTCTCATTAGGTTAATAATTATACAGAATAGAAATATTTGCATGGTGAACTGTACTCCATGACAGCTAAAGTTTTAACGGATTTTATTCCGACGATTCGACGTAGGCAATTTTTCGCATGCATTCCATTCTTCGGTTTCACTTTAATTTTAATTTTCAAATCGTACCAATACCAAATACCAATGATGGAATTGGTTTTTGCATTTCGCCAATCGCTACCAGTGAAATTTTTTTTAAAAAACTCAAATTGAATCTTATTCTGATCTTATGATTTTTGTCTGGAAAGCGTAATCGTGAATTGAACACGATTTGCATTTCGTGCATAATATAGTTTTACAAGTGCGTGTATCACATTGGAATCTGACAACACTCTGATTTAATCGCACAGGAGGTCAGAGGTTATGTGTACTGTACTCATGTGTCCAGTCCTTCAATTTATTACCTGTCATTCTTAACTATTAAGTTGCTTCAATCACATTCCTTGTACTCATCGTTTTGCTCGAATAAATGCAAAGTCGTCTTTAAAAAATGAATTCTAATCAAACGTCATGCGAAATTAAATTATTGTTGAAAAAGTTTGGCTCATATCTCAATATTTTATTAAGTATCGTTTGCAAAAATAGTACAAATAACAATTAAAACTAGAAGCCATTGTACGGCTGTACACTATTTTGAGATGTTCAGTATTTTAGTGTCCCCCATTGGACTTTGACGGAATCGGCCGAGTTCCACAGTCAACGTTAGCAGGGTAGTCACAAACTGTCAAGTCTTCTCGGAAGTACAGAGAGAATGAACACACCTGTAACAATAGTAAAAAAGTTAGTACTGAATATGAAAGATTCAATCGGTACTTCATAATGATAAGCTTACTTGGTGATAAGCATGTCCTCCAGAGCACTGATAATAAGAAGCACAATCTGCCGGATCAGCAAAAAGTCCGTCACTTGGACATTGGAATTCAGGACCATCCGTCACACCAGGTCTCCTTGTAGTTGATGTCGTGGTTGATGGGACAGGAAGTCCTGTGGGACGAGATCTATCCTGACATTCTGTGTATTGTGGCCAATTGCATCCAGAATAGGTCAAGTCAAACAATTGGTTCTCCGTGCATACTCCTAAACTAGCATTTCCCTTCCAGCAATCATAGAATTTGTCACAGTCAGTTTCATGTGGGAATGCACCATCAATTTCTGGGTCACATTTGTAGTCTGGGTCTGGTCCTATGATACTTGCTCCTTTCTGTCAAGGAAATGTCATCAATTACACACGGCTAAATTGAGGGCTAAATAAATCATAGCTAGACTAGGCCATGCCTCAGGTCAAAGTTCAATCTAACTAACCAATTCAGGATTCGGAGTGACTCCAGCAGGGCAGTCCACTTCCCATGCCCAAGTACACTTGGAAGTTATGGCATCGAAGAGAAGGGGCTCCGCACATTTCATGAGCCAAGCAAGGCCATTTGTGCAATAATAATAGTGATCACAATCGGTAGGGTGAGGGTAGTATCCATCATCACGATTAGGACACTAAATGTACATAAAAACACGCCAAAATTAGTTACTTCACAATTTGATACACATGAGACACCCTGTAGCACGGTATATAACCTTGAACAAAGAGTTTACCTTGAAATCTGGTGATGGCGTGGGTTCTGTTGGACGTTGTGTCGTGGTAGTGGATGATTGACCTATAATAATTACACGTGCAATCAGAGAATTTAGTATGATAAACTATATTTTCTTATACACGGGGTGGGCAAAAGTAACTTTTTGGACGATGCAAGCATGCAAGTAGAATGAAAACAGAAAGGTACTTTTGCCCCACCCGGTACATAATGATGCATTTTGTTAGCGTGGTTAAGAAAATGTGTCTTACATTTAGCTACGACGATGAAGGCGAGAAGGAAAACGGAAATCTGAGAAGTCTTCATGGTGAAACTAATTACTTTGAGCTCTGTGTCTGTGTTCCGTTCAAACGTTGGTTAAAGTGTGAAGAAATGTGTTCCGAACACCCGGGTTTTATTCTAACTTCCTCGGACGTCACTAAAATGATTGTTGACGTAAATGCAGCACTTGGGCTCAAGTGCTAATTGGACATGGACAGGTGACAATTATTTTATGAGATGAAGGACAGCTTCAACTGGACCAGAACATTCGATCGCCGGTCTTGCCTCGTGTGTACATTATGCTTCATGTTTCAGGGCAGCAACCACAAGCGGGGCCATGCGGACTAATTAAAAACTGATAAGCCAAGATCCTTGGCCGGGTACCCTACAAAGTACAAAGTCATGAAATTGAAGTATAAAGAGAAAATTACGACGTGAGCAGAGCACAGAATTCAATCATTAAGGTTGCATCCCGCACTCTTTACTAACCTTCGAATTAGTGACTTAAAGAATGGCGAATGACATCCAGGTAGAAGTTGGATAAGTCAAAGCAAATTTAAATTAAAAGTACTCGGCAGGAATTAATCAAATCAATGTAGTAATATCGTTCCCTCTCATTCTACTACGAACCCCTGCCAGGCCGGTGGTCTATTCTTTAGTTCTGGCTCTACCTCTGATGGAATTCTTAAGCCATTTACTGTAAATTGGTATTGTATATTGTAATTGGAAAACACTTCAGTTGAAATTAGCTTTTTATTATCTCTAATCTGTAATGTTGTCGGAATGGCCTGAGAGATCGGGTTCGGGTGTGCGTGTGTGTCAAGAGTGTCAACTTTTGTCAACATTTCCCTGAACATCCGAATAATTTTTATCACACCTGCTGGTTGTTCTCTCATAATTGGTTTTAGAGATCTTCCTGCTTGAGTATTTTTAGTCATGGAATTGACAACTTTATTTGCGTATTCATGTTTAATTGAAAGATCAAACAAAAATCATGTAGTTAAACGCGTCACAGTCACACCGACAAAGAAAATTTTGATTCAAGTGTTATTTTATGTTGTTTATTTGTACTTCGTACATAAATTTACTGTAATTAATTAGGATGTCGACGGTGGTGGATGCTGAATATGCATATTTAACCAGTATTTAATGGCCCTGGACTATTGCCTTTTGACTATACGTTTGAATTATACAAACATTTTGCGATAAAAACAATTTAACAGGAAATTAATTTTATTGTGGGAAACTGTACCATTTCTGGAGGTTCATAAGAAATTCTATTGCTCACTCAGTCTGCAGTTGGCATGTGGCTGGCCGAATTGGAAAATCCCAAAGAAGTATTATTGTTGAGTCTCATCGAATATTTAAAGAATTTAAAAAGTATGACACCCTTAATAGGTTTAGAATTATGACACGTTCAATTGGAAAGCTCTACACATGCAGTCTCGTTATTCAGGGTTTTGTACTCTCGGCATATATTACATTGTTTGCATTATGATTGTAGTAGAATTCGACCGGAATGAATTCAGAAGTCATGAATAAGACCAAAAATATTTGAGATTTGAAAAAAGATTTAACAATTTCATTCTCAGTCGTATTCGTATTCTCGGCTCCAGACATGTTTAAAATTTTTAAAAGAAAAAAAAGCTTTATGAGAATTTGGCTAGGTATTCTATTCTTATATTGATAAGTGAACTTCTAGACCTGCCTACCCACAACGGGCCACAACTCACAATTCATTTGAAAGTCACCTAAAGTAATGCAGATTCATGGTGCGCTTAACGTAAAATCATTTTTTATTTGACATTGATGAGAATTTGAATGTGAGAACAATGTGCAAGGTTGAATATAATATAATGAATAGAATATAATATAATTAGACTTCCCACTTTGGAACTCGTCAAAACAACCCATGAATTACATAACTCGCTTAACAGAATTTGGTCAGGTTCAAATGAATTAACCAACCAACCAACACAAATATTGTCACTTCAGACACGAAGTGTTTTCATAGATAAAGTTATCTTTTACTAATCCATGATTTAAAAACTTCATCGGAAAAAACTCATACGATTTCATTACGCAAGTAATCCGGGATATAAAAGTTGTCGTTAGTACAGTAGTTGGGCATGAGTTAGTTTTGTATAAGGAATTGGTTAAAATTAGTTAAAAAATGAAGTCTACTTTAGTTAGTTTTGTATTTAATCTGGGGGTTTTAGTTTTAGTTGCTGGACAAAACGAAAATCTACTACTGACAATTAAACAAGGAACACTTTTAGGGAAATATGGGTATTCTAGAAATGGAAGACTATTCTATGAATTTCGCTCTATTCCTTACGGAAACATTCCTAGACGATTTGAAGTGAGTATAATTTATAATTTTAAACTAATTATCCTAATGCATTCATATTAAAATTTCAAATGCATTAGAGTGCCACTGCCGCTGGTAATTGGACAGGCATTAAAAACGCCACTGCGTCAAGCCCGGGGTGTATAAGCTGGAATCCAACTTCTGAAACCGGTGTTTCCGGCATTGAAGATTGTTTAGACATTGATGTTTTTACACCAATGGTATGTTGTACTTTAACTATAATTGTTACTTTGACCACATTGCATTGTCTTTGTCTTCTATTTACACACAGCTTCCCAGAGATCCAAATTACAATGGTACAATGCCAGTCGTAGTAGTTTTCTCCGGTGGTGGATTTATTATGGGAGGTGGAATTACCTTTGGTCCAAAATATTTTATGGATGAAGATGTAATTCTAGTAAATATGAACTTTCGTCTAGGCGCTTTCGGTACGAAATAGATTTTTCTATTCTAAAATCTTAAATCGAATGAAATCCTTAGATTCTAATAATTTCCAACTTCCAGGTCTGTTAAATGCTGGAATTGAGGAAGCAAGAGGTAATCAGGCTCTGAAAGACCAAGTTTTGGCATTGAAATGGATTCAAGAGAACATTGGTGATTTTGGTGGTAACAGTAAGAACGTAACTATAACAGGTAACTATAATATTCTTTATGTACTTAAATGTATTGGAATGGCTCAGAATTGGCACATTAATAAAGAATCAATCAATCAATCAATCAAACAGGGGAAAGTACAGGCGGTGGAAGTGTCTCCTTCCATACGTTTTCTCCAATGTCAAAAGGTAATATATTTTATTAAAGCTCGAGTTTCTTAATTGATGACGACAATTAATTATCCAGGATTATTCTCCGCCGCAATCATGCAGAGCGGAATCGCGCCATTACCACAAGTTTTTCATGGAACTCCATCATTAAAATATGCAAAAATGTTGGCCGCGTCAGTGGATTGTCCGACTCGAAATTTAACTTCAATGGTTGTCTGTTTAAGGAATTCGCCTGCTAATGAACTCGCGTCATTGTCAATAGTACCAACTGATGGATTTGTGAGACATTTTTAAAAAACTATGAAATATTTGATAACAAAATTACATTA
Source organism: Protaphorura armata (assembly GCA_034700305.1). Taxonomy (NCBI): domain Eukaryota; kingdom Metazoa; phylum Arthropoda; class Collembola; order Poduromorpha; family Onychiuridae; genus Protaphorura; species Protaphorura armata. The sequence continues at coordinate 28,520 of JAQIXO010000040.1, forward strand.
ATTTTTGACGAAATTTTTCTTATAGCTGTGGACACATGAAGGAATTCATCTCTCTGCAACAGTTGAAACTTATTCATCTGGACCGAATGACCCAAATGTCTTTATTAATGAAGATCCTTTCGTAATGGCTCAGAAGGGAGATTTTGAAAAGGTTCCGATGATCATTGGGATGATGGCCTTTGAAAATATTGGACCCATGTGGACCAGTGAGTAGTGTAAATTATTAAATTAACAATTTTCAATTTCTATGAAAAAAAAGTTAAATCTTTTTTTAATAAGGTTTGGCGGACAAAAATTTTACGGACAAATACAATCGCGAGTTTAGTAAACGACTCGTCGACAATATGATGTTCTACGAGACCGCCGCTGACCCATGTGCCATTGTTTCCAAATTAAAAGATTTTTACCTGAAAGGTCAAAATGTGAGTTTTGACACAGTGTGGGAATTTGAAAGAATGATCACGGATCGGTTAATGACTCACAATATGAGAAAAATTGCAGCTGAGTATGCTAAACACACAAATGTTTACATGTACAACTTTACAAAGCCAATAGCAAATGGTAATAAGATTGCAGAATTCAATTTAATTCAGTTACTAATTATAATTAAACAACAATTGATAACACTTTATATTTAACACCTATTCAGATCCCTTGCCGCCGTCTCATGCATACGATATATATTTCTTATTCAATATCCCGCAAGCGTATCCGCCAGAAATAAAACCAGGAGATGCAGACTATGAATTTTCCAGACAATTAGTAAAAATGTTTGTTACATTTGCTAAAGAAGGGTAAGTAAATGTAAATATTAAAAGTCTATCTTACAAAGGAACGCAAGTCATTCAATTTCTAAATTTTACAGAAAACCAGGACCACTCTGGGGAAATATTGGAGGAAATTGGCCCCCACTGATTCCAGGAGAAAGGCAGAATTGGCTCCAAATTGATGAGAATCCATTTATGATGGAAGTAGATCAAAGATTCATGGATTCATGGAAATTATATGATGAGTTTGATCTCAATGGATATGGAGAAGTTTAACTTTGTGGAGATTAGTGATAGACGTATTTAAAAATGAATCAACAAAAATATTCAAATAAAAGTATTTCGTAAAAAAATTTCCAAATAGTTGGAAGTTGGAAAACATTTGAGATTTGAGAAACGCTTTATTAATTTCATCCTCCGTGCAACATTCAGACACATTGGAAAACTTAATCTGTAGACTGACGTTTATCTTAATAAAACTACGTGCCTATCTGATTAACTAAAAAATATTGATTGTATATTCATTATCAGTTGCAGTGAAAATAAACTCAATTATTTATGACACTCAAGTTGATTCGATTCTGTTTCGTTTCCGGATGGACTAACAAACACACCCAGTTTCACAATGGACTCTCTATAAATCGAACTCGCCAGTTGTACAAAATCGGTTCTATTAAGTACCGACACGAACAAAGTAATGCGGTGGGACTTTATATCATCAGATTGTTCGTTGTAGGAAGATGATTGCTTTAAAAAAAAGTCCATTTAAATTTCAATTCTAAGTTTTTCTATCCACACACTGAATTAATTTGGCCAATCTCCTTGACTTCTTCTGAATCCGTCTGGCCAACATGGTGGTTTCATCTAACAGAGGATCCAGAGTTTTAAAATGGTCCGTCCTGACATGGGAGGGGTCAACTTTATCCAGGGATTTGTCACTTTTATGACTTAAAAAGTCATTGAAGCTCTGGGAATGTGAAGCTCGTGGTATTCTTTCTTCTAAGAGGTCATGAGACCTTGTTCCTTCTCCTTCTGTATTGGTTCCAGTGGTTTGGAAATTATGCCTTGAGGTGGGACTACTTTCGACAGATGTTTGAAGAGGGACTCCTTTCCAAGAACTTTTTGCTCCGCCCACTGTTCTTCTCCGTCCGGAGGTTTCCAGCAATTCAGAGCCACGGAATCCACTGTCAGCATCAGCACAACTCGTTGCAAGTATTCCGGACTCACCAGTCTTCCAATTTTGTACCTAATGATATAATTCAAACGTTTTTTCAAAATGGAGTCATATCGCGCTACCATGCATTAAAATTCAACAAGCCGTTATGTGCTTCTGAGCACAAGTGTGACATGTGACGTATTAAGTCAGTGAACAAAATGTTCATTAGCTGATTAGAAGTGTTCGAAATACTCAAACAATGCATGCATGCTTTTCCAGGAATTTAAAATTTGTGCATGGTGTAGTGAGTAATGAGGAATGATATTTTGTAGCGACGAAACCTAAAAGTCATTTCGCTCGCGTTATCTAAATGAGCCACTTTTTTATTCTGGCATGTTTCCTACCTTAACTAGAATAAATTAATGATCTCGCGCAAACCAAAAGGGATGATGTGTTTATGCCGTGACTTATAATGAAGTGTGCCAGTTAATCAGTTAGCCCGTATACCCGAATGCCAGAATTAATAAATACTAGAATTCTCATTCCTACCTTTTCCATCCAATTTGAGCAAGACTCATCCAAAATGTCAACCCTTGTCTCCATTTCCGTGGCTTGATCCCTCGTGTTTGGCATTACTTTCATTGGCTCTTCTTTGGCCAAGGTCATCATGGATGCTGCTTTCCTCATTCCACCACCTCGACCAAACCTCAATTGATCAATCGTATTCTCAGCATGGGCACATTTAAGGGTCAACTCATGACACGTTTCTCTTAATCTCAAGATGACCAAATCCTTCTCTTTGACTTTCCGTAAAGTCTTCCGCAATTCTTCCTTAGCCTTAGCAGGGGGTAAATCTTGTTCAATTGCTTCAACTTGGAATAAGTCTTCTAATGAACATCCAAGTCCTTCTTTTCTTCGTTCTCTTTTCCGGTTTAATTCATCAGATCTTTTCATGTCTAAAATGTATTCTCGAACTTTACTCTGAACAACAGGGGTTTGGTGACCCTGTCCAGTTTTCTCCATTTTGTATCGTTTGGCGGCCCCCTGGGTCAATCCATGGGTCAAAATTGCAATTTATTGGGTACACTACAGTAAAACTACACTGACTGACTGGGTTCCACAAAAAGCTGTTCGGTTTAATGTAATATCTGATGGAATTCAGGTAGTACCGATTTTGTAGCTAATGTAATATCTGATGGAATTCAGGTAGTACCGATTTTGTAGCTAAAAATATCGACGACAGGTGAATCTTCCGTGATTGAGATAAACGGGCAGGTGTATAATGTTAGGATTCCAGGAAGGGAGATAAGGGTGGAGGTTTATTTGTATCTTCTCCAGGAGAATTCTTCCCAGGATTGATCGTAAATCCTAACAAATGAATTGACGACGAGGCAGGAATCACTTTAAGTCAGTCGAAAGTCGAAATTACCTCATAGCACGGAGAACCACTTTACTTTACGTACATGTAACGTACAGTTACTGAATACACGGAATGTAACCCGAGAGAAAGTCAACTACGATTCGGATTCTGATTCACCAGAAAAAACAGACCAGAATGCCCGAAATTCAATGCACACTATGCGTAGGCCGAATTTCGGATCAATATGTTGGGTTGACGTAACCAAGGCACAGCACAGCACGTCAAGCAAGGTTCCCTGGACTTCCTACTGTCTCAATGTTTTAGGACAGAAATCGATACATCGAGAACATACTCCGGGTAGTGTATGGGTATTTGATTTAATTTATTTTTCGGAGATGAGCATGCATGAACATGTGCCTACATAATAGCTGAAACCACATGAGACATAAGCACAATTTTTTAGTCCAAGTTTCTGTGTTTTAAAAAACACTGGATGATGTACGATTTGATAACACTAAACATTATAAGAAGAGAAACAGAGCATTTTAGCCCATTTCTCGTATTGGGTTCAAAACAGACTAAACAAAAATGAAAACAGAAGGAACCAGAAGGAGCAGATGAAGGTTTTTGTACATTTTTGGTTAAAGGGCTACCCAGTAAGACAATACAGGGTGGTTCATAATCGTTTTGCCAGAAATGCTGTTGAACTCTACGATCCGTTATGTTCAGGGATATTTTACCAAATTCTTAGCTGTATTCCACATTAATTACAGTATGAAAAGTGGTGACCACACGTCACAATTGGGTGCAGGAGAAGGCTCACTTCACAGAAACGCAGGAATTAAAATCGCAAATGATGTCTGGTTTTTATTGAAGTCCCTGTAAACCATTTAGAATAAAAGGGTCCAGAAAGAGAAGGGATCAAAATTTATGTTTGTGAGAATAGAATATGAGAATACTACAGTACTTCTCAAATATCACGGAGGAAAGGGAGACCCTTCAGTCCTTTTGTTATTATAGGCAAAATAGGCATCCTGTCGAAACCTCGGAAGAGAATGAATGCCCTTCTGTTCTGAAAAAGCGAACACTTGTTTGTTAGCACTCGTCAACACATTAAACTACTAATTCTGTAGTTTGAGTTTGACTCTTGTATACCAGTAATATGTATTGCAACAGAATTTGAAAATATTATGATCGAAAAAGCGTAACTTCGAATTTGGATGGCATGCCGGGGATTGTCTTGGACGAAGACATATGAAAATTGCCAAAATATTGTCTAACATGTAACCCGTTGTTTGAAAATTCAAATCAGACCGAATCGTTTTGTTATTTCTGATGGAAGTGCAAGGAGTAAAAATGTAATGGGTTCCACTTATGCCACTCCACATGTGTGTTCAGATGAAATGGTGAGCAAGTGCTTCTTCCGGAAGCATTTTACAAGGATGGTTTTGTTCACTTCAAGCACATGGAGACCAAATGTACATTTTCTGAACACCAGAACCGGAACTGGGGCTTAGCAAACTTCCTGTCTACTATGCTGGTCCTCCAAATCCCATCCCAAATGGCCATGCTAACACGAATATTTTCTACAGGGTGATTCATAATATTATTTTTCTGCCTTCTGTGCTGAGATAGCATTTTGATGTTATGTCTATTCTTGCCGAGTATCAATACTTTGACGAATGGAATTTTATGTCGGTCGTCTACTTCCACATTCTGCACGTGCATGGATTTCCTTAATTAATTTACGTTTATCAATTAATCAATAAAATTAAGAAGCCCGATACACTACAATATTCAAATTGGTTCAAAATAATTTGGTTTTATTCTTTGGATTTATTAAATCCATTTATCGATGAATAATTCGTATCATTTAAAAATGTGGGTAAATTATGTACAGTTGGAGATAAAATTTGGAATTGGATGGATCTGTGAAATGAAGAGTAATTTAGTATCCACCGCCGCATCCTCCAGGACCACGTGGTGGTGGACAACTGAAATTCATTGGAATGCAACATCCTGGTGGAGGACAGGGTTGCTGTTGCTGACCTCCGGATCCACCATCGTCCTCACAGCAAATGATCGGAATGCAACAAACTTTCGGCGGGTTTTGGTTCCGGGGTGGTGGTGGGATCTCTGTCAAACAAAAAATACAAAATATTATGAGTCTTTTTCAAAAAAGTGTACATCTACAATTTGAAAATTCGTAATTTATTGTACCACAGACGATGTTGACCGGTGGCAATTGGAACACACAGCATTGTCCTTGTTGGTTCTGAGTTTTTGTCCGGATCACAATCGGCTATAAATTACATATGAAATATTTCATGATTCACTCTGTCCAAATTCGTACCTGATTAATTTGCAATAAATTAATTACCGGGCAACAGGCTGGTGGACAGCATGGTGGAGGACAACAGGGTGGTGGGCAACAAGGATTTGGACGTCCACAAGACATGATGATGAATTTGATCGGATTGAATTCGAACACAAATTAAGATTTGGAAAAAGTGTTGTAAAAAATGTATGAGAGAATATGTGGACGTGCGTGGACTAGAAAAATCAAATGGATGAATGACAGAAAGTTTGTGATCGCACTAGGACCTAAACTTGTTACTTTGTTTTGGAATCGGTTTACCAATTTGTTTTCCTATGGAAGCCATGGTACCTTTAAATATTGCCTGAAGAATGTTAAATAAATTGTGTATTGAATTTCTTATTTTCAATATAAGGTTTCGAGTTGGGTGTTCATTATTCGTAACCAGAAACGTGGTGACGAGTTAAGATAGGTTAACCAAAAGGATCCCGTAATATATAGTCAAACTAACTTTACGAAGTTAACTGTGTGATGTTTGCTACCGATTTGTTCATAACCGTTCACAGTTAAATCCACGCGTTCTCAGAAAATTGGGATACACATTTCGGAGATTTTTATGTCTATGTCACCACTTTTAGTGTCCAGCGAGTTACCTGAACTGAATGTTATCTTACACAAAACTATTCACTTGGACGATGTATTTCTGTTCTCTTATTTTGATTCTAATAAATTAAAAGTGTATTTTTTAATACACACGTGCATCCAGAATGAACCTTTGTTTTTACGAACCCATTATTTTCGAAATAATAAATTATATTTTTATGTGTTTCATGATGCTAATCAATACTAAAAAGAGAAAGTTATGAAAATGACGACGATTAATTTTTATTCAATTTTACGACCATAACGGCAATTCCTGAAGGTCAGCCTTCAATCACCTCTGCATGTCACTGGTCCATGTGCGAACTCAGAAGTAACGACTTAAAGAAACAAATAATAAATATTTTTAATTACCATTGACGTATTTCTAAATACACATTTAATACCGTTATTTGTCGCCTGGTCATTCTATTAGCGAAAATTAGCCTCAATCAGTGGTTCAATGAGCCCAGGTTTTTCAAGGCCTTGACACGGCAGAAATCGTCTAGCCTTACAAATATATCAAAACTAAAATTTGGCTCCAGTATCAATTTTATTCTGAAAGTGACCTGGGGTGTCTGATCCATCAAAGCTCCATCTATTCAACCTGGAACAAGCCGCAACAGGTAGCGAGCCATTTTCATTCCATGAATACTATCGAGTTCTATATGATTTTTTAATAACTATTTCCTTATTCTAACAGAGAATCAATGGGGAAGTACGATAATAACACCGCAACCATCGAATATCCATCCGGCATCACAATTTTCTCATGCACCAATAACTCTGGGAAAATGAGAGTCCTGGACGATTCAACGATTTTCAAATGCGCCCACAATTCTGGCTTCATGTATTTCGGCAAACGATCTAAAATCGATAAGATCGTTGGAAATCGTTCCGACATTCATGTTGATGATTATTCCACGGTCTCACTCATCAAAAAGAACGAAGGACACGTGTATCTCGGAAGGTTCTGCAAAGTGGAGGCGGTTGTCGAAAATGGCGGATTCATCATTGCCAATCCCGGTTCTGATCTTCCCAGATCTCCAGGCTGTGGTGGTATCGTCAAAGTTCGGGACAAGGATTACCCACTCGGTCCTGCGCCACTTCGTTCTCCGCCACCAAGGCGCAGATCTTATTTGGAGAGCATTATTGCTGGTTCCAGTTCAACAGCCGGAGCCAATTTTGAGGACAATACATGTTCTATTTGTTTGAACAACCGTAGAAACACAGCATTCACATGCGGGCATGTTTGCTACGATACGTGTGCGGAGGCTTTAACTACTTGTCACTTTTGCCGAAAAGAAATTACCGAACGCATCAGATTATACCTTTGAAGAAAAATATGTTCTGACTGTAATCATGCAGATAAATAATAATAATTCCAAGAGTCCAGTGAGAATAACTTTTATGATTAATGATATGATTTTAATAAGAACATTACAAATCTGCATTACAAAACAATGTAAAAACCTTAGTAATTAATTCATAGTATAGAATACTTGCAATCACCCTTGCCTTAATGTGCGGATTTCATCAAGAATAAAATTAAACCGATCAAACATACACAGGAAAAATAAAATTCAATGCCAATATTTACAAAACTCGTAAGTAATCCGAAATAGATCAATTTTTCTAAATAGAAAAAGTATGTTTTACAATGTAATTTTTCTTGCTTTAATTTTTATATCTACTTAGGCACATAAAAAAACATTTCTGTCCTTTAGGATACAGTCAAGTAAATTTGTTTAAAATATTCAAAAGGAAAAGGAAAGCATAAGCTATTTACTAGGAAAGACCATGAATAGTGAGATATGGATGTAACGTTTATTCTCAGGAAAGCGTTCAATAAGAATGTTGTAGAAATGACGTCACCGAACTTAAACGTTATATAGTGCGTTTACCTCCTGTCTTCTTCCATATTTAGTAGATACATATAATAAAATCATAAAAGTCTAATAATCAGTTCCAATCCTGCATGTAGAGTGTACCAGAATGATGTAGTGCATTTGATTTGATATCGCCAGAGTCGCCACTGAAACGTTGACCGGTTCTTTTGTCTCGCTTAGCAAAATGCTCATACTCTTTGCCGACAAACATTTGATTTGACGAGCCTTACAGCCGGACACATCCAACTCCTTGCAAGCATCCTTGTCCGCCGCAAAGGTATCATTGTAAAGATTTTCCAGACGAAACAAGTGCATGATATGACAAGCAACATTAAGAGCCACACCCTGGAATAAAAATAAAGAGTGGGTTAGAAAATGTGAGGTTTACCGAATATTTAAATTTGAATAACCGACCGAGATTCTACTTACCATACTGTCAGAAATATTTTCTCATTTATTGAGCTCTGTGGTAACACACACTGGAATTCTTCTTCGATCAGTGTTTTATACTGATGGTAGTCTCCCTGATCAAAATTTTCGGCCGTTGGATAGTTTACCATTAGTTTTTGGTATTCGTTCAGAGAACACATAACATTCCGAGGAAATAAATTTGGTAAAACTATGGTACCAGAGAAACTGTGTACAATTTTGTCCCACCAGTGAAAATCAAGTACACTTTCTGCTCCTACGCGTCCATGTAAAAAATTGAATTGAACATATGCATACGCAATATAAATCACGTCAATCAACATCTTCGCCAAGTAATTGAATCCGAACATAAATGAATTTTCAGTAAAGTAAAACCAGAGCCAATGTGGCAGAAGAAGAAATAGGCACTGGAAAGCCAAGTATTCTTTGAACCATTTGTGGAACTCAAGTACATGTGTGTCATCTGGTTCAGAGGAATTCAAGGACTTCGGAGCTGTGACTTTGGTCTCTGTGAAAAAATTAAAGAATTGTCGAATTAAGAATCGATTAGTTTTATTTTAGGCAATTTTACGTACGAATTGAATAATTGTAAGTCGCGGTCGTGAAATTCTGTCGAACAGTGTATTATTAACTAAATTAGTTCAATCACGGAATTTGTAAATTGTTTGGTAATTAAGAAATCGACAATTAATTATAAGAATAAAGTTGTACGAAGCTCTGAAAATGAATCTGACGAGGTTAAACTGCTATACAAAAAGGAAGATACTTCTTATTTTTTTACTAAATAAAATTAATATTCACCATGCAAGTGGTCTGTTGTGACCAACTTCAGTCCATTGGCATTGACCCAGCATTTTGATTCAACGTAAGTAGGAGAGACATCTGTGTATTTTGCGGGAGTACAATGAATGTAATTATTGCCGTAACCACTTGTGAGTAAGATCACGAGCATCACAATAAAAAAGCCAACAGTTATTCTGGAATGGAGATACGACTCAAACCATGTCGTGTCATTCTCAGCATTTTCTTCAAGCACGGCCATACTGCTATGGATTAATTTCACGAGAACTGTTGAAGGGATTTGGCGTGATTAGGGTGATTGGGAGGCCAGTTTCCACTAGCTAGCGCATAGCGCAGAATGACCTTCAGGATCGGATGGTGCAGCCGTCGTGGTGCTTGACCTCCTGAAAATAAGAACAAGATCGACATTCAACTTCAAAACTTGTAAAAACTATGTGATTACTAGCGAGGACTGAAACCCAAATCCAATTAATTTACTCGTAATTCCGACAGCACTTGAAGTCCAATTCCAAGTACGGAATTGTACTTGGTTAATTATTTTGATTTTTTTATGAGTAGGAATTGAATTGACTCTTCAAACTCAGTCAAATATATTTGAATGAATTATGATTCGAACTACCTTCCCCTACCTCCCAAGGTACTCAAGTACGATTTCAAATACTTCTTTCTAATTCCAGGTAATTTAGTTCAATTACCAATTACATTATACGATTACCTAAGTTTTTTAAGTACAACTTGTTCTCGACTTTAAAATTTTGACTGACATAACTCACCAAAAATTTCTAAAGTCCAAAGAGTTAAGAATTACAAGTACAAGTCACAACTTAGAGTACAAGCACTGCACTGTGGAGAACAAAAGCTTGGGTGAGAGTAGGGTCACTTAAGGGTTGATGAGTCACGGCTTCGCATCTTCTATTTTTTGAACGTTTATTTGGGGACAACAGAAGATAACACTAACAAGGGAATGTTGTCGAGTGATGTGTCATACTTTTTCTATCTAGCTACAACTATGAGGTACGGTGGTCTGTGGCCAGTCCCTGGTCAGTCTATACTAGAGCACTATAGTAAAAAATATTTCGGTTCTGAGTACAAGTGACACTTTGTGTGGTTACCTTGTTATTTAGGGTCTGACCGATAGCGGGTTAAAAATACGTGGGTTCTTTTCATCGAAACATGACGGAATGACTCACCACATAACGAAGACATGCTAAATAAACTGGGCTGAACAAGGATTTGTGAGTTATTCATTGTTTTAGCCATACCTTCACCGACCTTTGGAATCGGACCAATCGAGAAGGGTACTAAAGCTCAGGTCCTGCGGCTGATTGATAAATCGTGAGCCTTGTATGTTGTATGTATGTTTTTGAGAGTCAGCCCAGGAGGTATGATAAGGTATTAAATTTAAAAAATATCGTGAGCCTTACTTCAGCCCTTGTTTTTGCTGTGCGTTACCCAATCACCTGGAATGAAACCGGATGGATTAAACTTTAAATGAATTCTAAAGAAAACCATAACCCATGAAAGTTTAAATTTCCAAGGAAAGAACCATTGTATGATTTGAGTTCAGAATTTTTCAACAAGTTCTTAACTTCTTTTCGAATAAAAAATTTAAGTAGTAAAGGCCTCGGCAGTCGACTTGACCAACACTTTGATGCATATTCCTTGTCAGTTAGAAAGATTTAGAGTAGTCTACAGTCTATAGTGTTAAATACATAAAATTGCATATTATATTAGTTCCCGAGAAGGATGAAATTCTTATGATTCACCCTGTATCAGTCTGTCCGTTCTCTACTTCTACAGTGTCAAAGTCGATCACAGCTTTTACGTTTTGCATAATTTTTCTTCAATCGAAAATCCCCAATCGAGGGGTTATACTATACTGCAATGAAATCTTATGTTATTCCCTCCTGTGCTTTACTTCCCAAAATGTGACAAGTAAATATTAGTCTAACAGTTAACTTTGTTAAAATAGAAATACGTGTCTACCGTGCCAAAGAATTTTGGAACTTTATGTCGTGTGGTATTTTCAAATTACTTTCAATATTAGAACTTTGCTCTACGGACTATTGGCAAGGAAAACTTTGAAAATGCTAACATTAGGGGGCATGAGGGATGACCTTTCATGACCACTGGGGACACAGTTTTCACGTTGACAAGAAACCCTTTCGGGTGTGTCATTAGGGTACGCAAAAAGTATGGTGGTGGGTGACGCCAGAAGACTCCAGGTCTGAGCGACACGTCAGATAGGATTCAAAATTATAATTTTGTCTTCAGGGTGAAAATAAAATTCATTGGATAGATGTCTATTCAATATCTTCGAATGTTAATTAAAAAGTCACAGAATTGTTGAATTGTCTCAATCACGGATGGGCGATTGCATAATACGATGAAAACTATTATGGCATTTGTATTTAACGTTCACACAATAGACATTATACTAATAATGTAAGTACGCCCTGACTGCAGCAAAGTGGATGTAATTGTATTGTGTATAAGGCGAATGTATTAAATTCCAGGCGAAGATCGTTTCCAACCTATTATTTTTGTAATTGATTACGGCAAAAAATGGTTGCCTGTAAGGAGTATAAATGAATGGAAGTAGGTGTGCCGGTCACCGGTACCGGTGCCGTCGCCGTCGCCGCACATTCTGACTCATTTTGTAACACAGGGAATACCAAATATTTACGAAATAATTTTCGATCGTACGACACGGAACCAAAACTGCCTTTTCTATATGGAATGATTTATTGTCTACGTAGTACATAGGAACTAAACGTCGTGTGTAGTTTTTTTCCAATTTGTTTTTATTTCTCCACTAGGCAAGTTGTGTGCGAGATTGGTGTTGTCTATTTACTACCGCGCTCCACGGTAAATACGCTTGGATGATTTACCAGGACTGCGAATGTCAATTAATGTGCGCATTTCATGATGTGGCAGTGGCACTGCACTGTCGTGCATTGTCACTCAAGAGTTAATTAATTTCTAATCAGTTTTTCTCACTCTCAAGAAAGCGGCTGTAATCTTCGGTATGATTTCGCCCTGCCTGGCGAATATATTATATATGTACATACTCAGACTTTAATACATTGGTGGAATTAGGTGAAATAGCCGATAGTCTAACAAGAAATCAGGCATCAGAGATACAGTTAAGAATTTGTATATACGTAATGTATAATTTTCTGCGTTTCAGGTGTGTACATAATTGATATTCGTGTACAGACGTATTATATTATAACTACACAAATGGCATAACACAGGATTACAGGAATAATATGTGGTTCCCCCGGTTTTTGGACAGTGTCGTGTCAATGGACTTTGAAAGTGTTCTTCATCTTGTTCATAATATGCAAATGTCAAAAAAGATACTGTAAATTGGTAGGGTTAAGTTCTACAGATTCACTTCACTTCACTCCCGTCCCGAAAAGGTCTTTATACTTGAATCTGATCTCGGCGAAGAAAACTGGTTCCTCTTCAAATTAAAATCAGTTACGTGAAGACTCTCGTTTCATCAACTCCTAATTCCAATACATTGTAATTCTTGGGGAAAATGAGAAGTTTACATGTAAGTTCCATTCTAATTAAAAATTTTACAAATTAATTATAATTTTTTGAAAATTTTAATAATTAACGGAAGTTTGTTAATTATTTTTTTAATTAATTACAGGTGACCGGATTAGCACTAATAGCGATATGCTGGTTAACATGTACAGAAGGAGGTACGACAAGAAGTCAAAGTCAAACGCCGCATCGTTCACATAAATTAATTCAACCAACTTCTGCTGAACGTGGAAGAGTGCTCGGTTTATTTAGTAAAGGAAAAGGTTGGGATGGTCATGCTTTAAGCCAAGTTGGGAAAATCCATGTCATTAAAAAGCCAGGATGGGGTGCCAGTAATTATGGATCCGGATGGGGATGGAATGGTGATAGTGGTGGATGGGGATGGAGTTCGAAAAAGAAAACTTTAAAAGAAAAATTGATTGCCAAACTTCCAAAGAAAAGCTTTGGAGTTCAATGGAAAGGTTAGTTCATTTTAAAATATTCTTTCCCTACCAAAAAACTCATAAATAGATCCTTCTGTAGTTATCAGGCTTTCGAACATTTACTGGTTTCATAAGGAAGTAAGGAATTCGGGTTTGGTGAAGATGCACAAATTCAAAGTATAAATTAACATAGGTGCGATGAACTCTCGTACTAGCAGCCAGTTTGTTGGGCCGGTCCGACAAACCAGTGTCGTGTGCATTTAGCCACAGGTGGATGTTTCGCAATTCTCATCTGTTTACAAAATATTGTCTCTCTTTAACTTCTCTCCATAAAAATTTGTGATTGCGATCTTGGAATCTGGAGGCACTAGAGTTAAGTATAGGAAATGTGCATAACTAACACAATATTCTGATGGCCGGTGGTAGTGCGTGATGCGAAATTTTTACGCAGTCATTCATAATTTAAATGTGTTCACCAGTTTTGTTGCAAAAATATGCAGTCAGTTGTTTATATTAAGATTTTCAAATCGTTCCAAGAGGGTCAGACTTTTCATTCTTTTCCAACTCATCTAGTGAAATACCCAATACAACATAACGGAACAGCTTCTGCAAAGCCTGCATTGATTATAAGTTAAGTACTTGATCACTTTCTTCATTGGATAATGAGGTGTGTGAAGGTGACTACAAAAATTACAAGTTCTGTATACATATGCAATATGCAATATGTATTTACCGGTTTCCATTTCATTCATGCCGGTTTAAGCAGACACAAGTTTTTACTCATCTTCAGGTGATCAATTCAGGTTTCGCAAGCAAAGAACAGTTTCGCGATGTATGAACGAATGTACTTCCTGATGTTACTAGTACGACATTCAGAAATACAAGTTTGATAGTACGAACGAGGCGAGGATATGACAGTCCGAATATAAATACGAAAAGTTGTCCCAGTTCACGAGTTTCTCACGGAATATTTTATTGGAATTACGGCTTATATCAGACATTTTTCAAATCAATAAGTTGCAGCTGAAAATAGTTTTATAGAAAGAACGCCGCATTATAGCGGTAAGAGTTTGCCTCTACCGCTTCGCTATATTGAGGTTCGATTCATATTACCTTGCAGAGCATGTTTTAAAAAACATTGCGTGGTGTTTTGTGTTTATCGCTAAGGGACTTTCAAATTTAAGTCCGAGACCAAATGGGTGTTGTCTATTTATATTTTTCAACATGCGTTCCGGTTACTAATTAATGTGTAAATTAATTCAATTTCAGGTGGTGTAGGATTTTCATTCGGTGGGAAAGGAGATAAAAAAGCTCAAGCTGGTTACGATCAAGCCAATGGTTGGGGTTGGGGAACTCAAGATCACGGTCACGGATGGGGACAAAATTTAGGTTGGTCACAAAACTACGGGTGGGGTCAACACCATGGACACGGACACGGACACCATGGACATGGGCACCACGGACACGGACACGGATGGCCCGTCCAAGTCCATCATCATCATCATGGAGACAGTCACGAAGGATGGGGTTGGGACGGAGACTATGATGACGATGCCGAAGACGATGACCAAGATCAAGATGATGACGATGAGTACAAGAGATTAAGAGAATTGAAGAAGAAGAACAAGAGGAGGAACAAAAATAAGACGAGGTACGACGATGACGATGTCGAAGAGGAGGTCAAAGAAGACGTTGAATATGTTGAGGCGGATGAAGAAGTCGTGGACGATTTGGACATTGATGAAGAAGAAGAAAAAGAGAAGAGAAGGCAAACTGAGAATAAAAAGAGGAGGAAGAATGATGAATACGCTGCGACTACGTCCGGTGGTGATGATTATGCAAATGTCGAAGATGACGCCGATGCTCGAGAATTAATCGAAAATATTGATGCTCTCGGAACGGAATACGGTTATGCAAATGCTGATGATGAAGCCGATGATGTAAGTTTAGTTTCACGAAGTCTACTGAGCGATATTTACCATGTCCAAGATGACGGGCAAGGAAGTGAAGGTTCATATTTTGACTATGAACCCGTTGTACCACAATTTTATAATGTCGATAGGTATGGGGATTATTAGTTTCTTTTTACAAAAAAATGATTTGTGTCCTAGAGTGAGTTGTAATGTCTTTGTCTCATAAAGTCCAAACCTGAATATATTAGCGTATTGTTTATTAATTGCGAATTACATTTTTAATTTGAAATCCTGATGAAATTTTAAGAGGGTGTGGTCGGGAAAAATTATGGTTCGGCGGTCTTAGACATATTTTTCATATGACTTCTGATTACATTACATAAATATTATGAAATTCGACACAAAGTATTTTGTTATCGTATGTACGTATGTAGTTGTTAAAAAAAGTAGCTGAATTCTTTGTGCCATTAATATTTACTAATATTAGTCAACATGCAGTGCAAGCCAAATGCAATCTTAATGAATTTGCTCAATTACAAAATTATGAATTACGAAACATTCACATATGCATTACGCGTTTGTCCGCAATGTATTTGTAGAGTAATGTTCGAGTTCAGCTTTATGAAATGATTTGAGTTCATGTAATATTATTTAACCATGTGAAATAAAGAATTTTACGTTTTTCAAGGAAATCGTCTTGTATTTGTATTCGTATTTCTTTTAATCCTACATCATTTGTTAAATCTTATCAGAATGCACACACAATTTGTAATTTTTGTTGCTCGGTGCAGTGTAGTATAATAATGTATGGAGAATTTCTCGTAGAAATTACTTTCTAATGCCAATACATGTGGCGTTTCGTAATGCTGTCTCAATTATTTTTTCATGAACAAGAATTCTTACTCGTCAGTTCTTCTCATTCTCACAAGATTTTGAGATTTTAGGAGTTACTGTCGTAGCATCGGCATAATTGACAGATTAAAGATATCGAAATGTACTACGTCCCACGTACAGACGATTTAGCGGAAAATACATTAGGATAGGAAGTGCCCTCACCTTTATTTATTACATTAGAATACTCTGCATTTCTGGGCAGATTACGTTCAACCTTCCTGAAAGTCAAAGTCCTTGGGATGCTGATGCTGGAATTCATGAATTTACTCTATAGCTACGTCGAAGGCACAGTCCAGAAAATCTAGGCTCCATTCCCTAGTAGTGCATCCCAGTCATACATCCGGACAAATGATACAGATTACAGAATTCAGTCAACTCGATGCGATGCTATGCGATTTTTAGCTCTTACCTGAATTCCAGACCTAACACAGGTTGAAACCTTTATTTTTCATTTTTGTCTGTCAGATTTGAGCTACCCATATTCATTAATAGCTTAGACGCTTAGATGAGCGGAGATTTAACAAAATATTACCCTCTCCTATAGTTATAAATATAATTAGTTAAAATTATATTTCTGTTGCACATTAATTATTATTAACATTAACATGGACAACCACCAGAAAGACAATCACAATCGCAGTCCTCCATTTTCATTTTCCGCGCATGGAACCTATCCAGACAAGGTTAAATTTCTCTCCAACTTTGGACTTGCACTTGGCGAAGTTATTGAAACGATCGAAACTTTACCCATCGAAGACGAACATCCTTGGGCCATTATGGACATTTTAGAAAGTGACAATGAGAGTGTTGACATGGAGCGTTCAATTTTAATCCCAACATTGCCCTTGACGGTGACCACGCCTTCAACTTTGCCCTTGACGGCGACCACGCCTTCAACTATCGTCAGCCCTGGGCCTGGACCTTCACGCCCTCGCACAAGTCCAAATACAAGTGCTAGTGCTTTCTTTGGTCAAAATGAATTTCCGGAGCCGACACTCCCACCGCAGCCACCACTGCCAGTGCCGGGTACTTCAACGTCAAGGGCTTTGGCCAGAAAACCGAAGGCACCCGTGAAGCGTCCAAGTCCATACGCTAAGACATCACCAGGAGCAACTCAAAAGAAAAATTCTGGACGTGGAAATTACAATCCTGACGATGTGTATCTTGTGGAAACCATCGTGGACAAAAGATTCGAAAAAGACAAGACTCCAAGGTATTTCATCAAATGGGTTGGATATGACAGGTAAAATCAAATATTTTATTATTTTCAGTTCTATTTAATTGTACATTTTAATTTGAGACGTTCAATCGTGCAGCTTAATATTTACATACATCGCGTGTTCGCGTGGGTTTGATTCCCAACGACCGACAATGTAATTTTTTTTTCTATTTAAATTTTGTTTTTGCTTAAATCTAATTTGACAGTACTAACAATACATGGGAGCCGTTGGAGAACTTGCCCGAAACTCTTGTGACTAAATACGAGAACAAAAAAGCTCGGGAACGGGAATTAAACAAAGCCATGCGGAAAATGCAGTCAGATCTTCCAAGAGAACCCTCTGTACCATCATTGTTCAAAGTCAAGACGGAAATGGCCGGCGATGTACCACCAGTAGTACCACCGAATCTTCGAAAACAACCTCCAAGGCAAAAAAAGCCGGCCTTATCACCTGCTGGTGGTACTTTTTCCGCATCGGCATCGGCATCAACATGGCCTCTCATGTCAACCACATTCACCGCATCCTCAGGATCAGGAACTCAATCATTCTCAACTTTTCCAGGGACTTCTACTTCCGTTCGAGATAAAAGTAAGGGAAACGGAAAATTTACTTTTCCAGGCCCAGTTCCACCGTCAGAATTGTCTCGTGCTAAAACAATCCCGGAAGGCTCACCACAGATTATTACTCCACCTGGCACTTCAAGTGGACGTGACTCAGTTCCTGAAGGAATTTTTTCCAATAAAGCTTTACCAAGACAAGTACAACGTCGTCGCATTATTGAGGGTCAAAAACATGTTTGGGAAATGAGGAGCACTGACGCTGAAGCGGGCGTCACCACTGTGACTACCATGAAAAGAAACAACATTCAATTCCGGACTCCACCAGTTCGCTATGATGCCAAGGTCAGTGTCATGTTAAAATTTCAACCTCCATAAAATAATAGGCCGCGATATATGACGATACCTTGAAGCTTTAAAAAATTTGCTTAATTTTGTTTCAGGGATACCAAATGGTTGAGACCGAGACAAATTTGATTGGAAAAAAACTCAAACAAATCAATGGATTGACTTCATACTTGGATGAATTGATTTTTGTAACGGA
Source organism: Protaphorura armata (assembly GCA_034700305.1). NCBI lineage: Eukaryota > Metazoa > Arthropoda > Collembola > Poduromorpha > Onychiuridae > Protaphorura > Protaphorura armata. The sequence goes on from JAQIXO010000040.1 coordinate 46,986, forward strand.
GTTCGAGGGTCAAGACAATTCTGTTTTGGTCAAGGCATCCCACTTGGGCATTCATTTCCCTCAAGAAGTGATTCATTTCTATGAAGACAGGCTCATTTGGATACCACTTCGTGAACAACAGGCTCTATCACGTGCACGGGCTGGACAAGAGAATCAGTGAACGTACTCTTCATCATTTTTTGGATTTTTGAACCACAATTTTTGCTCCAGTTATAATCAATCATTTCTGAATTTCAGAAAATTGTTTCGCATTGTAGGAGTAATGTGCCTTGAATGTTAATGTTAAATAATTGGCAATTATGAAATGAATTTGATTTTGCCAGATATTGAGTTACAATTAGTAGTTAATTTTTTTTTGGAATTATTCACCAGTGCAGTGCTATGAATTTGGTTAATTTTGGTGGTTGTTATGTTATTACTCTATTCGGTGTTACAAACTCATGAATATTATGTAACTTACGTGGTCTACACGTAATATCTTTGTTCTGACGATAATACAACCAATATGCAATGCAATTGGCAGCTACTTATATGTTGGTGGGTGTGGTTCTGAGATTTATTTCCAAATTCATTTAGAGATTAAACTGCTTCATCTAGTTTCCTTTTTTCGCACATGCAAAATTGTAATTATAGATTTTCGTAATACTTTGGAAGTTAATTACTTTCCCTATAAAGCCCGGACAGCACGTGCACATGCACATGCATGCACTGAAATTCTTTCGTCTGAAAATTCCATGTCTTGAAACTGCCTTATGCAATAATGCAATCAAAATTGAACTTTGTTCTATATTCAAGGACTAAGGACAATTAAATACAATATTGAAAATGGACAACAAATGAATATTTAACGCGTCTAATGCAAAATTCCAATAGGAATTTACATTCGTCGACCCACATAATTGGACCTGACACAAGCTGACTGAATAATTTGTAGCTATTATTACAAAATATAATTGTTCGTGGAATTTTACATGGACCTGTGGTAAATTCTCAAAAGTTAGTCATATTCTATTATTCGTATTCAGACATGGAGTGGGGAAAGACGTCTGAAGTGGTTGGATTTGTGATTGAATTTGGATATTATTGTGGAAGACCATTTCGATGAGACTCAAAGACCAGAACCGTTGTTCAGATTGAGTGTCTTCGTAAAAAAATAGTTTGGATGATTGAACTGATCATCGCATCCATTCTAAAATCAGCTCTAATCATATGTGCCGTTATAAATGTTTGTATGGGTCGAGTACGACTCACAGAAATAACTGAGATTGTCCATGCGTTCATGGCTGTTACAAATTTATTGTCTCTGATCTTCGATTGGCACACGTTCTTCAATTGGCGAGACATACAAATGTTAATGAATGCGGAATTAACATTCTACCAACAATTCATTGGTATGCAATTTAATTAATGGGTGTAATTTTGTATTAATGTGTTCTAGATATTTTACACTAATGCTAATGTACTGTTCTGCATTACATTCTCAAACACACTCCTGTTTCCAGAAAAATATTCCAGACCTGAGATGGCAAGCCTACAAAGAAATTGGACGCCAATATTTTTGGTATTTGTCGTTGGATCACTACTACTCCTTGCTACTACATTCCCGTTCATCTATCTCTTCAACTGCAATCTGCACTTTTTGAACCCACTCTTTGAAACGTGTTGGGATAAATATGATACATTCGGACATTTTGGCACAACGTCTTCAGTAGCATTCGTTGCTGGTCTAATTATAGTCCAAATTATTTATATTATTCAACTCATAGCCACGTCTTTCATCTACATAGCCATTGCTGGTCCTCCTGTTTTCATAGGACTCAATTTAATGACTGAGCTCAGGTAAGAATTTGGTTTTATATTGTATTATTGTATTGATGATTGTATCCAAAAATTAATATTTTGGAAATTCGTAATCTACTTCTACAGAAACGTACCCCCGGAAAAATCGCACATAATCCCGGAGGTGCGGACACACGGACGTTGGACTCACTTCTACAGATGTCATCAAATAATCGTTATTGTGGCCAACAATTGTTTTTTCAAATTCATCATTCCAATGATTCTAGGAGCATCCATGGTTCTCCACATTGGATGTTTGTACATGTTGATCAGAGTGGAAATGGGAATCATGGAATTTTTATCCATGTTCATAGCTGAAGTCACTTTTTTTACAGTTTATTTTTGTATTTTTGATCGATTAGGAAAACTTGAAAACATTTCAAAATCAATCATAAATTCATGGAAAGTAAAATGTTCCACGGTGTATCTGTCAATGCAACTCGACTCGATCCCTGTTTTTCAATTTCAAATTGGTGGATTTTGTCAACTCAGAAGTGACACAGTTATAACCTTGTGTGCATCTATTGCTGCTAATACTGTCGATCTATTGATTTTAAGTACAATTTGAATAAATTGTTTAAGTTAGTTGATTCTCTTCATTCGACATAGTTAAGACGATTCCACTGTCACAAAATTGTGAAATATTAGCTGTTACCCTTGCACATGCGTGTTCTTGCATTAATAAAATCGACTTTACGTAAAGAAATAAATTCTTGATTTGAACATAATGTAGTGCAAGAGAAAGTTAGTTGTCGCCAAAAATTGTCGGTCTTTGTCATATATTTTAAGAACTCAAGCGTATTGCATTTTAACTGGCTTATTAGTCGCTCTTCACGTCAACAACATAATATAGGAACTCAACCGCAGACTTCGGTCCATTACTTTCACAATGTAATTAATTACGAATTACAAATTACATCCTCATTTTTGAAAGTAATTGAAAATTTGTAATAATTACAAATTACACACGAAATTTGGGAAAGAATTAATTACAATTATCATACAAATTACAATAATACTTTTGTCTATTCTTAGTACTCAAAACATCTATTTTCTTGGAGTACACTAAACTTTATTCAAACACTACCAGTCAACAAAATTAATTGAGAAAAAAGTAATTTCAATTACAAATTACAATTATAAAATTACATAATATGCATCTTCAAAGTAATTTATTACAATTACAAATTACGTGCTAAATCAGTGTAATTAATTACAAATTACAATTACGTAATTGTACTTGTAATTTTGTAATTTAATTACAAATGTAATTAAATTGATCCAAGTCTCAAATCTGGTGATAAGGCATAAGCATAACTTGCATAACCAAGCAGTGACAATTGACAAAGTGATTGAGAAAATGCTATTGAGATTTTGAGGTCCGAGAGCCTTATTTTTTCCACTAGCCCCAACACTGTCATTCCTCCCTCAATTCAGAAATACACCAAATTCAAAATCAAACCGACAGAAATTTTTGTGATGAATTTTTATTGTCAAACCGGTGCGGTGGACGTGAAGAAACACTGAAAAAAAAGTGATCAGTGTTTTTTGAATTCCAGAGAAAAGAACCAGGTCATCCGGTTTAAGATATTTTTGGGTTTTGAAGAGGTCACGGACATTGAGGGACTTCAGCCAACCGAGCCATGGAGGTATAAACATTGCAAATGAATTTTGAAAATTCAGTATATTTTGTACTACAACTATTGACTATACAAATACGAATACGAATTATTTCGATTTATAGAATAATTTTGGTTCATCATTCATTTCAAGATAGATAAAGGCTTGTCGTTATATAGAGAGGTTTTACTGTATCAAATTTTAGATTTTATTATACGTGTTCTTTTTTTCGCAGAAAGAGAGATACGCAGGAAATGGTAGTGAGTCACCGAAACCAGAGGCCAGGGCTCGGCTTCTACGTGAAGGGGAAGTGTCTCCATATAAACTTCTGTTGACCTTGCTCTTACGAGAAAACTACACACACAGTGACCACATTGACCTCAGAACCAAGTCACCGCACACTAAAATCAATGCAACCGTTTTTCTCTACAGACTTATCACCGTGAGTTGATTTGACCGTTAGTTGATCTTTAAAGAAGTAGTCGGAATTACCACAATTCTGAAGTTTTTAATTATTTCATGTTTGAATTTAGTCTGGAGACAAAACCTTCACTGATTTGACGACTCTGGTCAATGACCCCACAAACAGTCTTCGCCCTGAAGTAGTTCGACGATTCAACCGTGTCATCGCATCCTTGGATGTTGAAAATGCATGTTTTTTATATGAACTCGTCCACTCTGTGATTGACATGACAGAACCATCCCAAGTGATTGTTCTCAAGAAACGTGTAGGGAAGAACAGTCCATTTGGGAAATTCCTTCGTCTGACCCTTCACAGTCTTCAAAAAATGTCTTATCCACAAATCCTTCATATATATCGCCAACTCTGTATTTATGTCAAAGCGACCATGACATCGGCTCCACTAGGCACCAAAAAGAATCCTGTCATTGTAAAAGAAGAAAAAATTGAAAAACCACCAGAACCGTCACATTCACATTCACCCATGGTTCTTAGAACTCCACCGAGTAGGGGAACCAAATTAAGGACCCAAATGGCATGTCCACGTTCAGCCAAGAAATCCAGACTCTTGAAAGCAGAAATTTTATCAATTGTGAGTCCATTAGCTGAAATGGAAATTGGAGCAGAGGTCACGGTCAAGGATGAGAATGTACATGTTGCTCTACCTAAGGTCAGTCTTCCTAAACGTGGATTAGACGTTTTTCAGAAAATGCTTCGCACAAGAGTCGAACAAGGGAAGACAGGACTTGGTCCATATATTTTTAATCAATATCTTTTTGAGCAAAGGGATCATGCAGGATTGCTCACATCTGACCAAGAATTAGCTTATGGCTTTTGGGAGTTAGAGAAGGCAGAAAAAGTTAGGATTGCAAGAGAAAATGCCAAATCACTCCGTGCGTCTTGGAAACAACCAGAACATGTTAAGATCGTGGTGGACAATGGCATGGATGACTCTGACACTCGCATCCTGTCGCAGTCCCAGTCACAGGGTACGCCGACCAAGAAACGACAAACTACTCCAAGGAAAAGTCCAAGGAAGTCTTCATTGTCCTCAGAGAATTCCTCGCCTCTTAATTTTTGTATTGTTGGTGATAATGACCCAGGGTATTTTATCTCAGTTGAGAGTTCAAAATCATTTTTAGATGATTTACCAGTTCCTTCTAGGACTAGGAGTCGAACTAAACAAGCTAAACAATTGGAAACATCTCATTCTACTACTCCTACGTTCTCATCCTCTGTTCAAGCTCCAATGAAATTAGAACGTGATGAGAGTTTGGAATTAGGTGGAAGTAAACGTTGGGCAGAAATTAAAAATTGGAGTCGTCGTCTCATTGAGAATACAATCAAGAATATTGCGAGTGATTTGGCTACGGTTGGGACGAATCAGTTGACTCCAGCTCAAATCTCATCTTTTGTAGAGGCTGTGAAACATAATCCAAGCTCACAAGTTTTACTTCCACAATTGGTAATTTGATTTTGAAGTTTATTTCTATTAAATTATGTAAAGGGTGTTCCGTAAACTCATTGTCTTTTTTTTTTAAATTCTAGTACTACTTGGAATATTTAAACTCCATTCGGATTAAAGACGTGACCCGTAGCTCTGAAGCACTCAGAACATCATTCGACCTCCGAATCAAACCAAACACGTCTGAGTTGAACAAAGGAACACCTTACGCAGCTTATAATTTTGCAGTGTTTTATGATTTCATGGGATACAAAGAAGATGCACATTTGTTTCTTCGAGAAGCATTTCAGTCTGGACACAGTGCAGGGGATGCGACTTGTCTTCACTATTGTCTTAACCTTTGGTCTACATTTCACGATTTGACTTACTTGGAATGCATATCCGGTAAAGAGACGGACAAGAGTATGTTGGATCTTCACTCCAGAAACTTGGTCACGAGTTCAATAGACGCTCATACATTGGGAGCTTCGCCAAAGCAAGTCTTGGAGGTGAGATCATCATTTCTGCTCTTACAATTACCAACAGATTACCAACAATAAACTATGAGATAAAATGACGATAAGATTATAAATGGTATGCTTATTTTGGATAGATATTGTGGCAAATGAGCGCTGAACAAGACGTGGTGGAAGTGGAGTCGTTTTTGCTCGAGGCAATCCTGACTTACGTTTCTGTCTACGGTTGGTATGAGGTAGGATATTAAATATGTGAAAAATGGGGTTATCCGCTGTTGTTAATTATGGCATGCTGCTACGGTAAGTCTATTCCTTGTAAAAGAATTGGAATAACGGTACTTATTTTTCCAGATGGCGTCATTTTGCTGCCAATTCATTCTTCAATCCAATGTCAAATGGCCATCTCGCACATACTGCTTTGCCCTGTGTGCCTTGGCTCAAAATACACTTTTGAATGGAGACCAGAAGACTGCCGATTTAATCCTTGACCATGGCAGAGAACTTTTCGGATGTCTTGCCAAACCAGAAGGCATTCTTTTTGGACTTCAAGAAGGAATCCAGTTAGCGGTCGTATCACAATTAGGCTACAAACTTGTCCATGAGTCTGTGATTTCTACAATCTCTTCTTTTGATGAAATTGAGTCAATCTACTGGTAATTATGCACGTCTTTGTGATTTTTGTTCTTTCGAAGTACTAAATGAAAGTAGTTTAGTGTGTCTCGGACTTATTCGATGACGCCCGACCCCGGGCAATTCTTCCCTGGCTATAATAATCAATTACCTATAGTCTAGTACTTAATCGCATAAATAAATTATTAATATTTGTGACAGGATGGCATACAATCGCATGATTCTGAATGATTATTGTTCAGCCGGGATATTTCTCAAGAAATTACTAGAACGCTTGGGTTCGAGGAAATCTATCTCTCACCACGATTTGAAATTGAGGTAAACATTGAACAGTTTTTGTTGAGGTTTGTATCTTTTTTGACAACTTCGTTTTTAACTTTTCTTTTCAGATGCCTAATGTTACAGGCTGAATTGGAATGCCTTTGTGAGACCCCAGTCCAAGCACTCAAGTATTTGTTCGACGCCTTGGACTTAGCATATTTGTGTCATTCAGATTTTTATATTGCACTTTGTCACATCAACATTTCATCCATTCAGGTATGTTTTTGTTTTTCCAGTAAACGTCATCAAATACACACATTAATTGACGTTCGTTGAAAGGCATGGCCAGACATCACAGTGTATTTCTCGTGGGGGAACGGCAATTGGTTTAGAACTTATAACTTTCCTAGTGAGGACAAAAGGGAATGAATAGCTTTCAGGAAATAAACAGATTCCGTATTATAAAAAAAAAACATCCCGACAGGGCTGGGCATTCAAACCCCACTACAGTGAAACGGCGACCACAGTTTAACGTCCATACAGAAGTAAAACTTTTGTTTTATACTGGTTTCTGTAGAATCATTTGGGACTGAGCAACACTCCTGCCAAGGCTTTGCATAAAGACATGAGGGCAATACTTCGGAGCAGTTGTCCATACCTAGACGGTAGACTGAATATTCTCAACGTTAAACTCCGTTTAACCTGTATGAAAGCAGCCGCGAATTTAGCGGACAAAACTGGTGCACTCGGGCAACGTCCAAAAAGACTGAAACAAAAGTCTGAAGCAGAAAATAAGGAAGAGTTAGAAGCTCTACTAGAAGTTCTTGAGAAAACAAAGGAGATTTACGAGATGTGGGGTAATGAGTACAGAATAAAGGAAGTCCTTAATGTCAAGGCTCAAGTCTTTCAAGTATTTGGTAAATCTGGTAAGAGTAGTTTAGTTCTTCAGGAAGTTCAAAAGATAAGTTCATATTTGAATTGGTCTATGGATACATGTTTGGTATGAAATGTTAAATGTACTACGTTGTAATCTCCTAATTGTAGTATGAGCATTGATTCAAAATGATCAACGATTTGAGCGGAGTATGAATATTTCAGGCTAAACACAGAATCAGGAAGAAATTAAAGCATTTGCTGGTAATTAAGTTCAAACAAAATAATATTAATATTATTTAGCATGCAGTTACTAAACTATTACATAAGTAGGCTCACTTTAAAAAATTATTTAATATTTATGTTCTGGTCTGACATAACATTTTTCCGAAGAACGTACGCTTTTGAAAATAAATTTAATATTTGTGGAAATCAAATGACCTCCACCGGGTTGTAATCGATCTTTTGGGTCAATTGTTTTGAAAATTATGCAATAGTGCGAAACGACTTGAGAATCTAAGGGACTTAGGAGTTCTCGTCCCCTAACAGATTTTTTTAACATTATCGTTATGGGCTCACACGGTCAATTAAACGAACCCCAACTCAATTCATGATAAATTCATTTACGGTTACCCTGGAAATTTTAAGGTTTGCAATTGGCAAACTTTGTTTGGAAAATTTGATATCCGGGAGAAAGTTGGATCGATTCGCCAGAATGCGAACTTTGTTGAACTGGTCGGACCTATTTTCAAAAGTCGTCTCCAAAGACAGTCAGAGCAAAGGTCAGTTAACTCTTGTGAATACAGTGTTTAATTTATTTTATTTTAACAATTTCTCTTCATTTCAAATTAATTAATTGATCTTTCTTTGTTTCAATTCCACAGATAATCTAGAATCACCTTAGTGTTTAAACGACACCCGTTTATAATCTCCGATATAAATTTGGTGAGTTAAACTTCATTTTCTTAAAGTTAAATCGACAGCAATTAATTTTCGTTTTGTGACTATTTTAATTTAACGGAGAAATATACCCTAAAGGCTCGGCAAACAGCAAAGACAATAAGATAGCTTCATATTCTGAGATTTTCTTTAATAGTTATAGTATAGTACCCCTTAGTAGTAGAAAAAAAGTCTGAATTCTCAAAAATATTTTTAAAATAATGAGAAAGACGAGACAAAATTTTGGTCCGAGGAAATTCTCGTCATAATACCAATTCATTTACGGTTACCCTGGATATTTTGAGGTTTGCAATTTTGCAAACTTTGTTTGGAAAATTTGATATCAGGGAGAAAGTTGGATCGAATCGCCAGAATGCGAAGTTTGTTGACGCTGACCTGACGTGTTTTAAAAAACCTTCCCCAGACAGTGCAGAGCAAACGTCAGTTACCTCTTGTGAAAATAGTGTTTAATTTATTTTACAAATTTCCCTTGATTAAATTAATTTATTGATCTTTTGTTTCAATTCCACAGAATATCTACAATCACCAAGGTGTCTCTTAGTAATTTGGTTCCAACCTTACCAAAAGGACACTGGTTCATAATCTTTGAAAATTTTGGTGAGTTAAACTTCATTTTCTTAAAGTTAAATCGACAGCAATTAATTTTCGTTTTGTGACAATTTTAATTTAACGGATAAATATACCATAAGGGGTCGGCAAACAGCAAAGACAATAAGATAGCTTCATATTCTGAGATTTTCTTTAATAGTTATCGTATAGTGCCCCTAGTAGTAGAAAAAAATTCTGAATTCTCAAAAATATTTTTAAAATAATGAGAACGACCAACATAATTTTGGTCCGAGGAAATTCTCGTCATGATATACCAATTCATTTACGGTTACCCTGGAAATTTTGAGGTTTTCCAAAATTTGTTTGCAAAATTTGATATCAGGGAGAGAGTTGGATCGAATTGTCAGAATGCGAACTTTGTTGCTACTGATTAGACTTGTTCAAAAACTCTCTCTCTCTCAGTACAGAGCAAAGGTCAGTTAACTTTTGTGAGTATATGGTTTAATTTATTTTACCAATTTCTGCTGACTAAATAAATAAAATAATTTTTGTTTCAATTCCACAGAAATTCATCCTGTTATATATATCGATCATCATTCCGAAGAAAATGGCTGAAATTGAAGAACAGTCAAATTCAACAGATATGATGCCTTCGATATTTCCTTCCGCAAAGGTAAGAGTGTGTTAAAACATTTGTTAATTTAATTAAAGAAATTTTTGCAAAGGAATATCTACTACAATTCTCTTATTGTTCTGTAGCATCCACGTCCACTCCCTCATCCACCTGTTTTGATAATGGATGATATCCAGTGTATTCCTTTGGCTTGGAAGGAGATGGAAAGGCTTAATCGAGTTTTCTGGAAGATAAATTCAGATTTTAACTACTGTAGAGAAGACCTCAAACACCTCTACTCCGAAAATATCTGGAATGGGATAATGAAGGCGCAACTGGATTGGCTGGAATGGAAGCTGAACTCAATTGTGGACGACTTTCAACGAGTCTTGAGAAGTGCGAATTCCTTCGCCATCCACCAACTTCCACAATTCGAAAGATATTTGACGACAGTCAGCCATTTGTTCGATTCACATTCATTTATGGATGACTACGAGGACCTATTTTTTGCCAGCGTAGATCTTTCGGATAAAGTTGAGACAGTGGAGGGAGCCTTCAACAACGATGTCTGGCCAAAGTTAAAGAGGCTGAAGAATTTCATTCTAGCACTCAAAGAAGTTACTAAAGATGGCGAGTGGTGGGTTCAGGCTAATCCTCTTGAACTTCGTGAGGTATTTGCTAAGATGCTGGCTGAGGATGAAAAAGTGTCAATACATAATGACTTTATTGGATCTGGACTGCATGGTGAGCATTCAAGAAGAAATAGAACGACCAGTAAAATATTGGATTTTATTAATTATTTTGTAATAATTTTTACAGGAGTTCATAATCAAACCGGCGGATCTCTTGAAGAAGAGAATACTTTTTACGAAGACTCAACGTCTTCATCTTCAAGGAGTGAGTCATCATTTGACCATGAGATTCTTCCGAGTTCCGATTTTGATTCCACCCATGTTATTGAACATGAGTCCAATTCCAATACAGTCCATGAGTTACCACAATATGGATTCGATCATCCTACTCAACCCATTCAAAACACCTTTGACCTCTACCACCAGAGTCCCAGCCCTTGTTTGTCCCAGATAGTACTTCAAGCTGATGTACCACCAGCAGTTCAACCATCAGCAAAACCAAAGAGTGGACTTGGATTTTTCGCCAAAGCCAAAGGAATTTTCAGAAGGAAATGCAGTCTACAGCCATCCAACCCAGTTTCAGTCCAACCTCCTATTTTAAATGATGGACCTTCTTCATGGGTTTGGAATGACATGACTCAACCTCAGATTCCAACCCAACCGGATAATACGATTTTTGCTGGAATCCATCCAAATTCCTACCGGAGAAGGATAGCCAGCTTAGGTCAAGAGGATGGACTGTTACATCCAGTACCACCGACCGTCACGGTCAACAGAATGGGCTGCATCTGTAGACTCCTCAGAAGATTCCGGAACAGAAGTCGCGTGACCCCATCATAATATCTTTCCATTTAAATTGATCCACCCCCTGCCGACTCGGATTTTCACAAAGGACATCACATGGTTTATTGATTGGTCTCCTTTGCCGGGATTGGTGAGTTGTTTCTTCACCCTCTCACCAAAACTGGCATTGGAGTGCTAGTAAGGTAAGGTCCCCACTAATTTATTTATGACAACTTTATTTTCGTATAAAATCTGAATTGTCTTTAACAATTTGTATATCTCAATTCATTTTAGTGTCTCACAATGGGTCCACGTTCCAGGACCCATTGATCATTGATCACGCGAACGGTGGAACAACAACCATACGCCCGAAGTCAACCACTGACGTTGAATCTAGTTCAGAGAGCTACGAACTGTATCCATACGGGACCTAGCTCAATGGACTAAGAAGTTACAACTGGTGGTTGTACTCATCTGTTTTCCATCATAGACAACTAGGATTTGAGTCGGTGAACATGTCGTATTCACCGTTTGTTTTCAAAGCCTCAAGACAGGAACCTTGGATCTCTGGCTCCAAGGAAATCTACTCCTGCACATTGGCAATGGCAAGCTAATTCCAAGAACCCTACGCCAGAGGACTTACCGGTGACGTTGACCCGATGAGTTTATGAAGTCCCAACTACGTATGAAGGACTCGTGAAACCCTTATCAATTATGAATACTTGTTGGATCTTCACTCCAAAATAAAACTTGATCACGAGTTTCGCGTGAAACCGCATACATTGATGCATTGGGAGCTTTGCCAAAGCAAGTCTTGGAGGTAAGAGCACCATTTTTGCATTTTTTACAATTACCAACAATAAACTATGAGATAAAATCACGGTAACATTATAAATGGTATGCTTATTTTGAATAGATAATTAATTTACAATCACTTTAGGGGGTGCGTACTTCTGAATGATTGATATTGGGATAGTCCAGTGTTTGGTTTTTGGAAAGCGCCCTCAGTATAGTAGGAAAGACCCAGGGCAAGGGAAAGAATGAATTTACATTTTAGACAAATATTCCACAGACAATACCAATATTTATTCGAAATAATGTAAAAACCCATTTCGTAGAACAAATTAAAAAATTGTAGACAATTCAAATACAAAATAATTTTCTAGCGTGTTGAAAGCGAAGGGGTTTAGGTACAGGAATATTTTCTGAGAAATTACAGAAGCCATAAAAAAGTAATATCACAGTAATGGAGAATGGAGTACGCATTGTTTAAGTAGGTCTTCAATTACTTCTACGTTCACTCACGGTCACGCTGATAAACTGTCATGACACATGGCAGTACATGTAATTCGTGGGTCAATTGGTTATTTGATCTGGTAATCATATAGGGAAGTACGGGTATCTTTGTAAATGTAATTTCAAAAGTTTGTGAATTCCATTTTGTGTACAAAAAATATATTCTGCTTAGCATAAAGTTCGAGTTTGAAATTATATTGTACAAATTCTTAATTATATACGGTTATCATATTAGGCCATGCCAGGTATCGGTTAATTGTCTTATCTAATAATTTGATTAGATACAATGAGGTTTAGATGGCTATTTTTGGTCAAACAAAATTTCAGGCTCCAAAATCGGTTTGATCAATTTGTTATTTCTTAAAGGCAAATTAAAACCACAAAGTTCAGGTGATGGGAAAAACCCTTAGGGAAAAAACGCACGGCAGTATCTCTATTGTCGACAAACCCATTTAACAGGGCGTGGCCGGGAATCAAATCCCATTTGTTTGTTTGTTTGTTTGTTTTTATTTGTGTGCTTTTGGACCGCCATCCCATTGAGCAGGTAGGCCAAGCATTAAACAAAGAGACGAAGAATTTTGTACACAATTTTAAATTTTCCTCATTTCTTGGAATTTCTATGGATTTTTGCTTGTGTATATAATTTGCCGTTTCCCGTTTGCCTTCTTGAGCAAAGCCTGCCGCGTTTGCGTGAATAAGATTGAGGAAGTGAGTGAATTTTTTTGAGATGGAAAAATAGACTGAATGCTAAGCAGTTGACTCAGATCGGACACTTTACACCGAGACGTGTTTTGTCAGTACAGAGTAGACTGGCCG